>MJUU01041225.1:41015-59348 GCA_002080025.1 Modiolus philippinarum
CTATGGGAGCTCATGGTCATGAAGCATCCCGAAGATTTCGAGGTGGACGACCTGAATACCTATGGTGATATCCTACTAGCGTCGAATGCCATGTATCAAGGCAATTCTTCAGTCTCACAGACCCCCAAGGCTAGCAAAAGCAAGAAGTGGAAGGAGATCGTCTCGTACCTCTATAAGCAAGATAAGTATGTGAGTGGGGTCTGGACCGTCTTTCTTCCCAAATGCTTCGACCAGCTGCTGGATCGCCTTGATCTTTGCGCCGCCGCCTATACGACTGGGAATAATGTGGTGCGCGACGAAATCGTGGCCATACTCGACACCATGAGGAAATCCAAGCATATCAGCAGGGAGGAGTACGAGACGCTGCATCGAAAACTCCTCTAAATGCCCTTAGTAGTGAATTACGGATATCGCCGGAGATATGTAGTCGGTGGGCGAGGATTATTCGATACCAGTCTGGCCGGACGAGTATTCACCTCTTCTGCCTCGAAGACGTTGGGAAGCAAGGCCGTGAGCGCCGCTTCCAATGCAGCCATCAAGGGATTGGAGAAAGGAGCGACGAAGGCCGTAGACCACGTCGTTCATCGAGTGACCCGCAAGAAGCCCAAGAAGCCCAGAGCACCACCTGCCACCAAGACCAGGAGGACCCCTCAGCAGCAGGCCCCCAATAATCTCATCTCGGGTGGTGGCATCGCAACCATCCACGACTTCGTCCAGCGCTATAATTAAATATATATGATGGCTGATATGCTTACTATCACCGAAGGACTGACTTTCGACGTAAGCGTCCAGGAGTACGAATTCATTGAATACCATCCCATCACCGGGACGCAGCTGAATAGCTCCGGCACCGAGATCCGCCTCAGCATCGAGTCGCAGGATCTCTTCCTGCATCCCTCCGAGAGCTACCTCTTGCTGGAAGGAAGGCTCCAGAAGGGTGATGGGTCGGCCTTTGCCGATGCCAACCTCGTCTCCCTCATCAATAATGCGATGATGTACCTCTTCAAATCCATCAGCTACAAGCTTTCCGGGCAGACGATCGAGCATTTGAACGATCCGGGGGTCGCCACAACCATGATGGGTCTACTCACGTAACTCGACGATTTCTCCAAGTCCCAAAGCCTCAACCAGCTATGGGTGAAGAATACCTTCACAGAGGCCGCCGCCGAGAATCTGGGATTTCCCGCGCGGAAGGCCGACGTCATCGCCAAGCCCGCCAATAAGGGGACCTTCTCCTTCACCATCTCCTTGAAGCATATCTTCGGCTTTGCCCACGACTACGAAAAGTTGGTCTACGGATTCAAGCATGATCTCACTCTCGTCCGCGCCTCGGATAATGACGCCATCTTCCGGGATGCTGCCAATATCAACGACCCCGGCAAGATCGTCCTCAGCAATCTCTCATGGTTCATTCCCCGCGTGATGCCTTCCGACGAGCAGAAGTTGCGGCTCTATAAGACCATCGAGAGCAAGGTGAAGCTAGATATTAGCTTCCGCATGAGGCAGTGCGATTCGATCGGCGTCCCCGAAAGTCGTGAATTCAACTGGCGCCTTTCCACCCGAAGCAGCCCCGAAAGACCTCGATGGGTGATCGTCGCCTTCCAGACCGATAAGAGTAACGATCAAGAAGCCAACCCCGCCATCTCCGACCATTGCCGCGTGAATGATATCTGGGTCACCTTGAATTCCCAGAGATATCCTGCCGTGGGTCATCGTGCCTCCTTCACGAATCAGAAGGTCTCCAGGCTCTATAGGGAGGCCGCCGATTTCCGCGGGAAATTCTTCAACATGGATCACCTGGTGAGCAATCCGGGCATCACCCCCGCCGACTTTACGGATCTCCATCCCCTATTCGTATTCGACGTCTCCAAGCAGAGTTCTCGCCTCAAGAACTCAACGATCGACGTCTATATCAAGGTCAGATTCGATCAGAACGTCGCCGCCAATACCCAAGCCTACGCTTTGGTCATCTCCGATCGCATCCTCCAATTCGAATCCGACGGTCAGAAGATGAGCGTCGTCTTCTAAAGCTGAGCTCTGCAGTAAATAAATGGACAAAATTCATACTCAGCTACTGTTTGCCTTCCGACCCTTGGTGAAAGCCAAAAACCTCCAGAAGCACTACGACGGCCTGGAAGATTGGAAGCAGAGGCTGGTATCCGCTTTCTACGTCGCCACCTGTAAATAAATGGACGATTCACTTTTGCGGAAAATCGCCACCAATACCGAACCCAAGCATGGATTCTCCTTCATCGTCTCTGTGGACGATAGTCAGATCCTGACCCGCTTTAACCCACCCCTCCGACTGCGCGAGGAGAAATCTTACGAGATGGCCCTCGTGAATCTGGAGACGTACTACTCCATTCCCAATATCCATGCTGGAAATAATTCCTTCCGCTACTCCCCAGACGAAGGTGCCCACTGGTTTCCCATCGCCCTGAGCACTGGCTCCTATGGCATCGATGATATCAATGAAGAGATCCAGCTGCAAATGTGGCTCAGCAAACACAAGGCTAAGATCCTTCTCGATGCCAACCGCGCGACTCTGAGAGCAACGCTCACCCTCGCCAGAAGCTACCAAGTGGATTTCGATGTGCCCAATAGTCTGAATACGGTGCTTGGATTCGATGGCCGAAAGTATATCTACGACCGGGGCACGAATGGATACATGGAGGGTGAGCATATCGTCGATATCATCAGCATCAATAGCATCCTCGTGAATAGTGATATCATCCAAGGCAGCTACGTCAAGGGCACCCAAAAGTCCACCATCTATAGTTTCTTTCCCGGGGTCGATCAAGGCATGAATCTCATCCAGACCCCTAAGAATCTGATCTACTTACCCGTGACCCTGAAAACCATCAATCAGATGCAAACCTACCTGACCGATCAAGACGGTCACCCCATCGATCTGCGAGGGGAGCATCTCACCATCCGCTTTCATCTGCGTGAGGTATAAATAAATGGATTATCAAGAGTATGGTCTCAACTTGACGAAGGGTCAGGCAGAGAAGATCCAGCGTGCGGCAAAGAAAGGTTGCCCCGTGAGCGTCCGATTGCTGCATGCCAACCTATCTGGTGGGCAAAAGATGTTCCTCACTCAATGGCAGATCCAGCGCATCACCAAGCTAAGGATGGTATGGTCTTGGAGATGAGCCCGAAGCAGGTGAGGCATAACGTAAAGGAAGGTGGATTTCTCCCCATGCTTGCAGGTCTCGCCTCTACTGCGCAACAACCGTGCTGCCTGCTTTGGGTGTGGGTGCCTTGGGCGGTTTGGGTAGTGCAGCCATCCAAAAAGCTGTGGGATCCGGATTATATCTCAAGAAGGGTGGAAAAGTATGCTGCGTGAAACCCCAGGGTCGTGGTCTGCATCTCAGCCCAGGTACTTTGCCCAATACTTACGGTGATGGATTGTACTTTTCAAGAGTGGAAGTCGGCTCTACGATGGTATTGGATTGATCCTTGGCCCCAATAGCCCCTTCAAGAGTATCCCCCTACTAGGCATGCTTCTCCAGGGCCCTAGATAAATGGACGAAGTGGATGCCAGTCATATCGAATGCCTGGAAGAGGAGCTCATCTCAGAAATCCAGAGATATGAGCATGCTTTGAAGATCTATACCCGACTGGATAAGGTCCTTTGCCCTGGGTGTGTTCCGTGGGTAGTCTATTGCTGACCAGTGGCACGATGGGGTCTGCTCTGACCGGTGTGGGTGCGGTGGCATCCATTCCCCTGGGTTCCCTCGTCTGTCTATGTGCTATGGGAAATATGGTCCTGTCCTTGATCTCGTGCCGAGTCGCCAAGAAGAAAAAGAAGCATCGAAATATCGTGCGATTAGCCAAAACCTATAGGTCCCAGCTGGCAGGTGAAGATCCTACAGTCTGCCTGAAAAATTTTTACAGTGAGAAGGATCAGCTTCGTCAACCTTCTGTCCCCATTAGTGAAGAATTGAATGCGCATGCGCCGTAGGGAGGGTTCTTCCAATCGCGCCTCGCTCGGTTACGCAACGCTCCCCGTCATTCCCGAACCCTCCAGATCAAAGTGCCAAGTGACCAAAAAAAAAATTTCCCAATCCGTGTTGGATTGGGAAATTCTGCGTCCTTACCTCCATTTTTTTTTACCTCCTCACCAAATCGTAGGAGAGGTATTGCCGATTGGATTTCTTGCTCAGCTTGAATCCAGTGCTCCGAACGAAAGCTCCTTGCAAGGGACCCTTCTCTTTGTTAAGCGTGGGGCAGGCCCATACTCTGGTGATTTCTCCTTCTCGATTTTTCAGAGTGAGAATCCTGCTTTTGCCAAATTTTCCATCCACTTCTACCACCTCCAAGATCTTATAGATCACTCCTGTGGGCAAGTCCTTCCATGTTATGGATTCCTGATTCTGATTCTGGTCCTTCATCTCTTCCTGGAAGGCATCTTCGCTGATAAAGTCATCATCGTCAACAAGTTTATCGGGGTTGGTGGGATCGAATCGGTCAGTTCGTTTTTCACCGCAGCCCTTTCAAATTTTTCCCTGTTGCTGGCGACTAGGTTATTCATATAATCTCCCATAGTCCGTTTGGGAGAGGATGGGGGACTGTCATTACAGACTAAATCGAATCCCCTGCCATCCCCTTTGTCATAATGCATATCATGTCTTCCCATTCTTGTATTTACCCTATGCTCAATAGGGATGCTGTCCGTTTGCATTTTGCCCTCGAGGTGGGGATTTTCATGCAGGATTATGCATGAGTGGGGCAGAATCCCCCTTTTCCTACTACTATGAGGTATGCTGGTCCATTAAACTCCTAAAATAAGCGTCTTTTAAAAACCCGGTCACTGCACTATAAGGTGTACATATAGATACAATGTTATTATACCTCAGTATATGCACATTACTACTCAGATTTCTAAAATAAAATTACTGTTTTTTACCTTTTCCAATTTTGTAACTATTTACCGGTCAATGTTTCTCGGATTATTGACTGGCTGTATGAATATTTTTCCCGAACCTTTTTCTTGCTTTTCTATTGGAAAAATATCTGATGATAATTTAGAATGCTTTCATATCATTGTTTCCATGTAGCAACTCTTAACTAGCTATGCAAAATTCACTTCAAAACAGAATAAATTTTGTTGGTGGGAAAAGATGTAATTGTTTATATTTTAATAGGAATCCAAAATTTAGAAAACAAATACTAGAAATGAGAGAGATGATTCAAAAGTTGTAAAGCTTTTGTTTTCGGTATAATAAAACACTTATAGACTGTTTATTCGGGAATAGCAAGTTTGTTGTCCCCTTGACCTTTAACTATTGACCTCGTCTACGCCTCGATCAATAATCAGGGTCTCGAGGACAACAAACTTGCTATTCCCTCATAACCAGGAAATAAGTATAAACCATACAATGCCAATCGGACTATCGCCAAACATATTTAAAAAAATTTCTCAATTCTAATCAAAAACCGCGAATAGAGTGATAACAACAATCCGGAATTCGACTTCTGACATTTTGTATAAATCCGGTATCGTTTTTTTATATCGTCTCTTATGTCCCTCTTATATTTATGTAAAAATCAACCTGGATATGGGATGTTGTCTCCTTGATATTTACCCGATTTCCTTTCTTTTTCATATTTAGAGAATTGTTTCCCAAATTTGAATAATAATATACATTGACATGTAGATTAACAATGAAGGGATATGGAGTAAATGCAAATGAGACAAAATCTCTACAAATACATTGTAAAACACAGCAATGGAACAACGCTTTTATTGTTGTTCTTCATCTTGAAGTCACCATTAGGCCTTCAACAATGAGCATTGCTCATACCTCATAGCAAGTTCAAGACGGACCCTATCACCGGTTTGAGTGGTATTCATTGCTAATTGCTGAGCAACGCCACATCCATGTCTTTTTATCCTTTGATCCATGGATGCGGGATCGTCAACAAACATACACTTAACTGGCAAAGTGTTCTTACAATCGCTGTCATCAATTTCCCCACAAAAAGACTAGTAGAGGACGTTCACAACATTTAAACAACCACAGGGCACTCATCGAGCCAATTGTAAGAAAACTTGGCATAATAAAATAGAATCTGGTTCCCGTAGTTTTTATGGCGTCTCGTATGTGAGTCTGTATACTGGTGAAGGTCATTTGAATACAAAATTGCCAAAAGAAAATATAAATCAGATTAATCTATTCTAAAATGGATAAAAAAAGGGATATTACTGAACTTTCTATGAGGCAGGAGTGTTTGCTCTTTTTTGAAGGCCTCATAGTAACTTCAAGATGAAGAACAACAATGAAAGCGTTGTGCCAGTTGCTTAATCTTGCCATTTTGTCCCATTTACCTTTACTCCATTTCCCTTTATTTGTTTATTTACTTGGATATGGGATATTATGACCCCCACGAGCCGCCTCAATACGGCTTTTGCGAAAGTACTCTGCGGACTGACATAGCCGTAGGTAAAGACGATAATGAAAATGAAAAACGAAATGAATGGAAGAATGGGGATACCATTTAAATTTTTCAAAGTTTGTGACTATTGACAAGAAAACAAAATCAAACAAAGATTAACGACATAATTGTTTGTGCTGAGTTTTAAAAAAATACCACAAACACAGTTAATCAAGTAGTTCTACAGCTGTCAACTGATGTCTCTTCAATGGAGATCAAAATCAACATGATAAAGATAATGTAACAGTTTATAAATAACATGTGACCTAAAAGGTCCTAAAAGAACTGCAAAACAGCTTAGTCCTATAATATAAGCCTCCGTCGGTTTATATCGTTTTCATCGGACTTTGGCATTTCCTGCCGTGCTTTGACGTCTTATTGATAGTTGCCAAGATCGGATGAATATGAGCAATATGAACCTACGAATGCTCATATTAGGACTTCAAAACTACTGAAGCATGAAAGTACTCTCTTTTATAAAAAAATAACTTTTTAGTTTATATATTGAAACTTTTTAAATTATATCATTTATGTATTGTTTTATAGTTTGATCTTTTTGTTTTCAGTAAATATAGATATCTTTGCTAAAATATAAATAAGATATAAAAGGTGTTTTGCACTATTTTGATTTATTAAAAGCATTACAATCTTTAGTATTTTTTTACAGAATTGTACATGTTTTATATAAATTTGTACGCTCTTCGGATTTAGGAATTTCTTCTTCAAAATAAAATCTGGACCTTTTTGTAACTCTCTTTTCTGGGTTGTTCTGTTTTTCTGACTTTTTGTAATAATATGAATATCCTGACACGGGATCGTTATTTGCCGTTTTGTAACGTTTACCATTCAACACTGGGATTTTGGACACCCATTGAGCTATTCTTCCCTTATTCTTATTTGCAACAATATCATATGGCATTGAATCAGCACTTTCACTAGATTCACCTGTACTGTCAGAAAGATACTTCCGTTTTCTTTTGTTGTTATGTTCTAAATTTTGCGTTTTAATTTTCTTTCCAATATCACTTGCAATTGTCTGGTAGGCTTGATTTCTGTATTTTTTAGTGCATGTTATGCAGCATTTTTCACTTACTGGTAAATATACATCTTTTGACGATTTTCTCCTGCGAGCTCCTTTTTTATTGATCATTTTACGCAGCTGGGGTTTCTTCTTCCTTTTCCTTCTCTTTTTCCCTTTTTGTACAGTGACAGTCGACAGTGTATTGGTATAAGGTAGCCTATCTCCTATTTTTGGTGCAACTTGGTTCGGAACGTAGAAGACTTTGCTCAGTTGTGAAAAGTACTTGCGGTTTATTCCTCGAATTCTCCATAACTCATCAATATGGCGAATACCTTTCCTTTTCTTCCGATATTCTACTATTCTATTGGCAAGGTCGCATGGAATGTTCGCTAGTCCTTCGAGATACCTAGCAGTGGCATAATTTATATCATACAGCTTACCCATAGTCTGGTGTATTTACTGTCCATGGAACATACATAGGCAATGACGTTACCATGGTGGATGAAGGAACTTCACAACATTTGTGACGTCAGCGGTTATATTGACGCCTTTTATTCACCTAACACTATATATATAGAATACGCATATTCGATATTCCTTGGTTACTTAATCTCTAGCAGCTTTTATTACTTCTGGTCTTGCAAGCGCCGTGATTTCATTTGCACCACTGAAGAGATATATGTCGAAATGGCCATCTGCAGTAACTATATATACTGCAACACCGGTATTTACTAATGCAGATCTAGAGGAGCAGTTTTGTACGAAAAGACCACTAAATGATCCGGCTCCTAATAGCATCTGATTTCCGATTTTTGTTTGTTTTGCTTTTTATTTTAATATGGTCTCACGTCACCATGCATTCCTATGTAAAATTGCAAAACTTTGCAGGTTCAGCCTGAACGTATAGGTGTAAAGTTTGCAATGAGGTGTATATTTTTGCGAAGCATGGATACCATAGATTTTATGAACAATGCAAAAAGGGTACGATGATGGTTGATCTTTTTTTTACAAAATAAGCTCGAACATAAACTGCTTTCAAAAGCACATGTTCACCTTCTGTCAAATTTCTGTCAACATGAAATCGTTTCACTCATTTATTGATGCGATATCCCTACATACTTGTCACAGATGCCAATTATATTTCGAAAGTACACTTTCTCAGCTTCAATTTAAGCAGTCACATGTACTCTTTCAAAGTATAATAAAATATCTATCACTTACACTGTATTTGATTCCAATTTAACTTTCTGACAGAACTATTCAGCTAAGGGGCAATATGTTGAGACCCATGGTTATTGTTGGTTGTCTGTCTGTGTAGTTATTGTAGTTGGTGTCGTTGTTTTCGACTTTACTACCGGAGTTAGATGTTCAACACGGCAGATGTCTTATAAGAAGCAGGAGATGCTTACTCGATCGGGGAACCTGATCTCGCCCATGGTTTTTTATTGGGTTCTTGTTGTTCATCTTTGTATATGTGTGTGTCTTCATTTTTCTATTCTGTGCCGTACTCATGTTATGTCTTTGTTTTTTTTTTCCGGTGTTGTCATTGTCCTAGGATTATTCGTTTTGAACTAACGATTCAGTTCTCAATTGCTTTTTTTCGTTTTTACCATTTTTTATTTTGCTATTTTGTTTTGTGTATGTATGTTTTTATTTATTTATTTATTTATTGATATGTGTGAGGGTTGGCACTGTTTTTTTTTTGGGGGGGGGGTCTTTTTTGTTTTTTTTTGTTTTTTGTTTTTTTTTTTAATTCTACCTTGCAACCATACTGTAAGTATTTTTTTTCGATAACGGCAATTACTTCAACCAATTGGATTTCCAAAATAATTGATTCCAAAAAATTGGTAAATTCTTTGAAAGTCTCAAAGACCAATTAATTTTTTGAAATTCTACGAAGCAACCATTCTTTTAGAATTTGTTTTGATTAGTACAACATTATATTCAAAAATTTGGTAAATTTCCTGAAATTGTCAAAGACCACTAATTCACTGGCATTCTACATTTAAACAATAGTTGTTACAATTAGTACAATAAATTTCACAAATTTTATTTCCAAAATATTTGATTCCAAGTTTGGTAAAATTCCTGAAAGTCTAAAAGACCGCTCATTTTTTGGAATTCTGCCTAATAACCACATATTCTTGAATTCTTTTAGTAAAAATAGTGGTTATCAATGTTTGATTTCAAAAATGCTAAGAAAATTATATTACAGTCTATAGAGGATCGCTGTACCCTATACATGTCTGTTAACAGCATTATAGTGCAATAAAAAATTTTGTACCCTATACATGTCTGCTAACAGCATTATAGTGCAATAAAGAATTTTGTTATGTGCGAAAAAAAGGAAGAAATTATACCCAGGGTCTATAGCTACTTTCTACAAGTACAAGATAAGTAATTGAAGTGTTGAATTATTACCATTTTTAGCCTATCACTCTGATTTTGTTAAATGATTGTAATATTACTAGAGTAATCTATTACTGGTATTAAAGGTATCCTTGTGAGGTTTCCTAGTAATTTTGTTATTTGGAACTTAGTCGTATCATTTTTCGGATAATTTTACAATCAGATCATTTGTGTAAGTTGCTGCAGCTAAATGGATCATTTGGTGTGTATCTTGTTTACTTTTGACTCTTTTTTACAATTCAACTTTGTTTAGGCTTGCATATTGTGAATTTATTTAAAAAAAAAAATGAAAAAAAATTATATATTGTGTAATGGGCATAAATTAACACGGTATATTGTATAAAAGCCACAAATAAAAATAAACAAAAATGTATTAAAAAAAAACAACTCAAAATGACAAAAGGGAAAAGAAAGTATGGCCTTCAACCAGGGCCAACCAGACAGAATATCTCAAAAACCAGAGAAAGCTACCACTGACGTGTAACAGAAATTACCTGTAAAATCGTACTAAATCCTGCACATTATCAAAAACGAAAATAAACAGATTTGTATTCTGTACTTTGTTTCTTAACATTCATGCCAAAGGGTTGAACAAAGAAAATAGATATAGTTTTCCTCTATGTTCAAGGAAGACGAGGAACTGTCGTTGTTTCTCACCCGCACTAGTTTGTATAAGGCCTAGGATTGTTACAGGCATGTCCGTTATGCTATAGTTGGCTCGTCAAAAATGTTCACCTATTGTGTAATTTTTTTCCATTGGTGACGCACTGTTTATTTTCGACAACGATCAACCAATCTTCGTTTAAGTCTCACCCACATAGATCATCTTGCAGCGTTTACAACCAACATCATACATTAAGTTTTCACTAGTCCAAGCGAGAATATTTTTTGTTTGAAGACGTTAGCCGGTCCTACTACTTCATACATATGTGTGTTTCACAAGTAAAAAGACCAACGCCCCTTGAATTTGCAAAGAGTAAGATGAGTGAGAGAGGTGCTGTTTAAGACAAAATTTGTTACACGTCAGTTGGTAGCTTTCTCTGTTTTTTGAAAAGTCTTTTATCGTTTCTCTGCCCGGTTCCCCAAGTTCAATGCCATACTGGCCCAAATGATGGGCTTTTGACTTTCTTTTTGTCCCTTTTTGACAATTTTAGTTGTATTGGTAATTTAGTTTTTCATTTATGCAATCAAGCTCTTTCGAAGAAGTTGTCAGAAATCATATAGTAAATGTTTATCCCACTGTCCTGGTTGTAATTATAGGCCATGGTTCCCTGTTCATAACGACAAAGGTTAAATCTACCCTGATAGAATTCTCGGAATGACAAATGGGATTGATTTACAAAACCATAGTAGAATTGCACAAATTAAATGCTTTTGTATTCTAAAATAAACAAAATCAAATGAGAAAATTTTATAACAATGTTAGAATTTCCGATATCGGTTTAATTTGGCGGATACAACACGGATTAATCTGTATTTGAGTGATTAGGTGTAGGAGGAAAAGATAAAACGTACTAAAATGTTGATTTTAACAATTATTGAAGTAGATTTAGCATCCCATGAGACTCATTTTCAAATAAACCCAAGGCTATTAATGCAAGGCAATAGACTACCCAAGTCAGATTTATATCATAATTAAACCGAACCCTTTTTATTTGTAAAATACCAGGAATCAAATGACATCTTCAGAACAATTATACAAAAACAATGGCGTCCAACAAGTGCGAAAATATTACATTTCATCATTTCCTCAATACATTTTCTTGTCGAATTTAACGGCAATTTGTTGTTGAATTTATTGGTGTTCTTTTTTACTTCGACGGTGCCACCGTACCATTTCGTTGCAAAGTTGACGAAATGTGGCTGTCAATTATGACCTTACAAATACAGGGCTGTTAAATGACTGTTCCGCCCTGTAAATCAATGAATATGTAGGCCACAAAGTTAGTACATTGTAACATAACAAAATACCGAAGTAGCTGTGAATTTATACAGCACGTGGATTTATTAAAATATATTGAAAAGACAACGGGTATAAGAAGGCAAATTTTATTGTTTCAAACAGTTTTTCGCGTAGGTATAAACTGATAATCTATAATGGAACTTTGATATACAATATGCTTAAATGAGTAATGAAGAGATATGAAGTAAATACACATGAGGCAAAGTCTCGTGTGTATTTATAAATACAAGCGTATTTATAAATTCATTATAAAACAAATCAATAAAAATACGCTTTATTGTTGTTCTTCATCTTGAATCCACAATAAGGCCTTCAACAATGACCTTTGCTCATATCTTGAGCTTTGCTCAGACCTCTTATTAAGTTCAAGAAGGTTCCTAGCACCGGTTTGAGCGGACATTATTGCAATTGTCGAGCATCTCTACATTCATGCTTATTATTATCCATAAATGCGGGGTTTTCAACAAACAGGCTAACAGAAGACAATCACAACATATTGAAACGTTCTCGTTATACCAGCGTTTTCGTTACCCTGAAGTGAACCACAGAGACAATAAGAATAATAGACAGAAACTCAGACAACCAATAAACATTTCTCTAGAAAACAATATAATATCAATGTTATTACATCCAACGGACGGGGGTGGGGTAGTACGGGCCTTCCAGTTTTATACTCCCCCGGATAAACTCGACATCGGAATGTAAAGTCGAATCAAGCGATATATTTATAATCTCTGTTCTGCAACTCCAGCTGGCTGAATGAAATCATACTTTGTAAAATTAATAATTTGATATGGCGAAATCAAATTACAAGTCATGCAGTTTCAACATAACATCAAATATTAATCATCATATCCAGTACTCATACTCATATTCATAACGTTATGCAAGCAAGTAAGTGGGGATAATCTGGTCAAGTTCAGTGCTATATTCAACTATATAATAACAATAAACTGCTAACTAATATATTTAAATTTAATAATACGGAAATCAAACCATTTAACACTCTATAACATCAAAATGAAATCGCACCGACAGAGTTCACTGGAACATTGTCTCTTATATGTGTAGTGGATACATAGCACATTTTTGACTTTGAACTCGTGTTAATTAATTCCCGTGTTAATTCCTATTATGATACGGTTTTCTTATGTGTAAAAATCCTAAAGACACATAACGATCTCAGTAAAATAAATGAAATGTGTTTCTTTTAAGGAATAATTCATGAAACTTGAACAGTAATTACCGGAAATTTGTCATGGTCGCGCTTTGTGATTGTTCACAAAATCCTTAAATTAAATGAATTCCTTGATTAAAACTATGCCACAAAAGACATTTCGGAGCAGTATTTTGACTGAAGAGAATTTGTCACTCAAATAATTTTGGACCAAACACTTTAAAATTACTCTAAAAGTAAATTCTGTCGACTCTAAATTCTCTTTACATTTGGAACAAGCAATGATTTTTTAAAAGATAAATAATGATCCCAACACAATGTAGGAAGAGGTACATTGATGTTGCAAGCTATTTAAATTCAAAACCAGAAGCACAATGTTATTCAAGAAATTAATAAACATGGATCAAACTTGTTCTAAATCTAGCAATGAATTCCCCTCAAACCGGTGCTAGGAGCCGTTTTGACTGACTTTGAGGTATGAGCTAAGATAATTGTTGAAGACGGCCTCTTGGTGACCTCGAGATGGAGAACAAAAATAGAAGTGTTGTTTCCACTGCTGGATTTTACCATGCATTTGTGAGGCTATTTATTTCATATCATTTCGTTGCTTATTATAGTGAAAAAGTTCATTTTAATTAATGTGGGACTTTGGTGTTCTAAAGTGTTAATTGTGAAAACTGAGCTAGCAAGTCGGCCATCTTGGTGAACCATCAATATTTTCATTTCTTTGATACACATTATCTAATGGCTGTATATTGGGTGAAGCTAGTAGAGAAAAACCTAGGAAACCTTGGGATTCTTTTCAGCAGGGTCAATATAAGCTAAGGGTTTACTGGCAGGAAACTAGAATCCCTGAGGAAAAGTGAAATTCCTGGAACTAAAAATCCTATTTGCTGGAGGAAACTTGGATTAAGCTTCAGATGCTCAGTGTATCCGAAACTTTGTATGTAATTGTTATACATTTCCCATTTCAAAATACATTTTTTTTAACTTTACAATAATATATAAGCCAAAACATTCATTTGCTGCAGGAAACCTGGAATTTAGATAATAAAACACAGGGGTTCTCACCCATAACACCCGAACACCCGAACCTTGCTTTCTCATAATTTTGGTGAACTTCGCTAGCAATAGTTACATGTAATTTACGTATAAAAATATAGCTTGATTTTATTTTATACTTAATTCTTAAATTAAAACTATTTTCATTTTCAGTAAAATAGATAAAATAAGAGCAAAAAAACCAGCAACTTTGTGAAGAATATATTTCAATTTTGAAAAATGAATTTTTCGACTTTATAGTCATTTTCAGGTAGATTTACCTGTAAAATTAATAAATCACTAATTATTGTAACAACATATTACGCTATAGTAACAACATCCATTGTTCTTTGCATGTTGGAATACCTAGAATATGTAATTTCAAAATGTTTGGATAGCTATAGAAGACGCCCTATCCAAACCACTGAAAGTAATAAGATATGAATGTTATAACAACAATCATTATTATATAGATGGCGGTGATTTATCGAGTTTTCTCAATCAAATAAATCTCATATTTTCACTCAGTGAAATAAACCATTTATTTTCACGGCTAGGAAATGACGTCACATAATTATCGTCAATGTAAACACATGGTGCATTGACATTAAAAAGATAATCCCCATAAAATTGCGTCCAAAATCTGTTTATAGATTTGAAATTCTATATAATAATAAGTATAACTGATCAACCGTGATGAATATCAATAATAATAATGTCACTCGCGTCGAACAACGCAAAGGATTAAATTCGTTTTGGAACAAGTTCCAAAACTCGTTTAATGCGGAGTTGTTCGGCACTCGTGAAATTAATATTATTGATATTCATCACGGTTGATCAGTTATACTATAAATATTATGCTACTCTTCAGTTATATATGCCGTGTACATGTTATTATTTTGTACAACTTATAACGTGTATGAAAATATTGCACAAGTAATAACTTGTATGATGGTATCATACAGGTTATAACCTGTACAGTTTGGATTGTACAAGTAATTACTTGTACAATTTTATCAACAAAAATAGCAATAACTTGTTCAGAGTTCCTGGCTTGAATATTCCTTTCCTATTTATCTAATAATAGGAACTGACAAAGTTCTCTTGTTAGAGCAAAAACAGATAAGACCGGAGCTCATAAAGAGGAAAATACATACTGGTTGCTTATCTTTTTGGTTTTGTTTTTCTCCTAATAGATTTATTGACCGTATTGTACATTTTCTCAATCTAGCCTTTTATTTTATTATAAATAACAAAATACCGAAAGAGAAAAAAAAAACAAACAAACAAATAAACAAACAAACAAACAAACAAAAAACAACAAAAAAAACAAACAAAAACAAAATAGCAATAACTTGTACAACGATATACTGGCTTGAAGTTCTCTGGTTAGAGCGATTTTTCAAACAGATAAAAAAGGGAGTTCATGAAGAGGAAAATAAATACAGATTGCTTTTCTTTTTGGTAATTCTTTTTCTCCTACTTGAAATTATTGACCATATTGTTTATTGTCTCCCCTTAGCCTTTAATATTTAATATCCTAGATATTCACTCTATATCAGGGAAATTACTCACATTTTATAATAGTTGATTCCATGTTCCTTTCAACAGAAAGTGGGCAAGCAAGAAATCCCAAACTCTGGTACACAGTATAGGTCCCCATACTGATAATCCATGATCAATTTCAGAAGGTTGGGATATATCACTAGTAAACCTTTTTGGCTAATATAATCCGTTTTTGTCTAATTTAACAGAAAATGCCTAATTTTTAGCCAATTCTTGTTATATTATCCTTGTCCCTTTTAAATTAGACTTGTCACTGTAAAATTAGCCATGTCCAGGTTAAATAAGACCTTTTTTTGATTAAATCGAATGGGTAAAAACAGTGATGTGTATTCACTTTACCCCAAAAAAGTCTAATTTAACATGGACATGGCTAATTTTACAGTGACAGTGTCTAATTCAATGTGGACATGGGGAAATATAATGGGAATTGGCTAAAATAACTGTCTAAGTCTAATTTAATGAAAATTGGCTAATTATTAGGCATTTCAATGTTAAATTAGCCAAAAATGGGTTATATTAGCCAAAAAGGTTTACTAGTGTATGGTTCCTGAGAGAAATGTGACAGAATGTTTTTGCGACACCAAACAGCAAAAAATAAGTTCCGTCAAACAGGAAGTGGACATGCAAGACATCCCAAACTCTGTTACACAGTAAACGTCCCCATATTGAATTGCAGATGACTAGTATATGCGATTCCTGAGAAAAATGTGACAAGAAATTTTCAAGACGCGAAAATATTCTAAATTCCGTCAAACAGGAAGTAAGTAGTCGAGAGATCCTAAACTTTGTTACACAGTGTTGTGACAACATATTTTATTTCTATTTGATATACGTTATTTCTAAAGTTGTTAAGACTTCCAAGTTCCCACAAAATCATTATACCGCGACTCCATGTAAATTCCGCGAACTTTGTTGAACTTCCTGTCGTTTAAGATGTTTTGCGTATGAATATCCTTAGTAACCCTTTCATTTACCTTTTTATTTGTTAGAATTAAGCTTGATACCATTCACGAATCACTTCTGTTTACGTAGAATCATATAATTTTGTCATGCTTTATCATAAATGTGTTCGTTTTCAATCTTCGCTCCATACCGGAAGTACAGGTTTATTTACAGGTGTATTAATTTGAATACGATAACGTTAACCAGTTCGGACTATTTCGCCACTTTTTGATTTTCGCCCCTTTGAGAATAGCCGTGTTTCAGGTAATTCAAACACACGCACTGTTCCTCCAACGTACAAACTGGATTTTGTTAATTATTTGTGACATTTTTAAGTATTGTTTATCACTGCTGATGATGAATTAAATATTTATTTACAAATTCTCTGAATTATTGAATTTACATTTGACAATAATTTGTCAAGAGACAAGCAAACTCTAAAATTGGTGGCAGCGGAAAAACTTTTTACGTCAACATACTCTTTAGTGTTTCTGATACACATGGAGTAATTTTAAATAAATTTTGGATTTTATTCACATTTCAAAGATAAAATTTTGCACTTGAAAGTTACTGAAACTTTTAGTGTATCAGTCAAGTCAAATTGTTTAGTTTGATTCAAACACATCAGAATGGAGCTTAGGAACAAACGTTTACCTTCCCCAACATTTTGTAATAATGAAGGGACACAGAGTATTTCTTTTGACTATACAGTAAACACCTGTAGCACTCCAAATACAATGCTAGATTCTAACCCAATGGACAATATTGGTTTGTTATGTAGTACACAGAGTACTAGTAATGAGAGACAAAGTATACAGAATACTTATAATCCATTTAATGATAGTGTATTAAGTAGTACACAGAGTGCTATAGATGATGTACCAATTAATAGTATACAGAATACTATAAGTCAAAATAACACTAGTGTGTTAAACAATGTTCAGAATACACAGAGCAATGCATATACATGTAGTAATCCAGTTCAAAGTATACAGAATGATAGAAATGTAAATCATATTCAGAATTCATTCAACATTATCCCAAATCAGAGTATACTGAGGACTGAGTCCTATTTGCAAAGAGAACAAAACAGTGAGAACTTAAGATTTAATGATCAAAACAATACATTTCCTTTTCGTAGTGCACTGAGCACTTATGAACAAACCAAAGGTGAAACAAGCACATTTTTTCCAAATCATAGTGCACCGAGCACTAATATGCCATTTCACAGTGCTCCGAGCAATTATGTTCAAAATAATTATGAACCAAGCACTTTTTCAGAACTTAACTGTGCATCAAGCAAATTTATTCAAAATTTTAGTGCACCGAGCACTTATTCACAGAGTGCACAGAGCACTTATTCACAAAGTGCACCGAGCACATTTAATAAAAATCAAGGTACACTGAGTACTAGAAGACCCACAAATAGTGTTCAGAACACTAGTCCTACATATGATTGTGCACAGAGCACAAGTAATGTATTGAATTGTGCTTCAAGCATGATGCATATGTCTGACAGTGTACTGAACACTGCTGACATGAGACAAGATGTGACAACAATGAATATTCCAAGGACGACATTCTTTAATGACAACAGACTAATGAAGCAAGGAAATCAGCAAGAAATTACTACCCTTATGGAGAAAATGAAACAGATGGAGAGTGAGAGGGATTTTTATAGGCAGCAGTCTGAACACATGATGAGATATCAGAATAGCACTACCCCAGATAGATATAGAACAGCTCCTATTTCTGGCATCGGGGATGGATATC
>MJUU01041226.1:0-15987 GCA_002080025.1 Modiolus philippinarum
CATGTTAAGTTTTTCTGCTTAAGTCCATTTCTCAATTACTAGAAGTGATAGGTTGATAATATATTGTATGTAGGTTGGTCTTGGGTAGTACATGTCAGTCTGGCAGGTGACTTTTGTCCTTGACCTCAATTTCACGGTCTAGTGGCCACGTTAAATTTTTCTGCTTAAGTCAATTTCTCAATAACTAGAAGTGGTAGGTTGATAATATTTGGTATGTAGGTTGGTCTTGGGTAGTACATGTCAGTCTGGCAGGTGACTTTTATCCTTGACCTCAATTTCACAGTCTAGTGAGCATGTACACTCTTCTGATTACTTCACTTAGATTTCACATCAATTTAGAGTCCAGCAGGGACAGGCGAGACATCCTTTAGGGTCATCACTTGTATTGCATATAGGGTACATTATTTGTTTGGATAAATCCTCCTACAGTTTTTAAGATATTTTACAGGATGATTGTGCATCTGTAAGACATGTGCAAACTACTTGGATTTCAATGTTTGATAATTTTTAGATAATGCAGGATTATTGGATATGCAGGGGCGTGGGGTATGTGAGCTTGCTCACTAAGGTTCTTTAATTATCTATAGAATTTGTTTTGTAAAAAGATCTTTTAAATTATTCAACATATTTTCTTCATTTTAATCTGAAAACATTTTGCATATCCTTTGTATAAATTTGTATTTCACAAGTGTATTTATTAAGTCACCCAAACAAAGTTCCATGACTTACGTTTACCCTGTTTCTTACTATTTTGCAATTTCTTTTTACAGGTGTTATATATCATTGATTAGGCATGTTACTATAAATATTTATACCCCCCCGCAAACAAAGTATGGGGGGGTATATAGGAATCACCCTGTCTGTCTGTCCGTCCGTCTGTCTGTCTGTCCACACTTCTCGTAAGCGCAACTCCTCTTAAACCACTTGAACTTTACACAAAGGAAGGACACTATATGGAGATGTGCATGAAGGAATATAATGATTGTCCGAAACCAGGAAGGGGAGATAATTCGACTTAGACTTTTTGTTGATTCCCTATGTTTGGGTTACTTCGTAAGCGCAACTCCTCTTAAACCACTCGAAGGATTTTGATGAAACTTTACAGAAAGGAAGAACACCATATGTAGATGTGCATGAAGTAATATAATTATTGTCCGTAACCAGGAAGGGCAGATAATTCGACTTTGACTTTTCGTTGATTCCCTATGTATGGGTTACCTCGTAAGCGCAACTCCTCTAAAATTACTTGAAGGATTTTAAAGAAACTTTAGGCAAAGGAAGGATACTATGTTGAGAGGTGCATTAAGGAATGCAATTATTGCATGAAACCAGGAAGGGGAGATAATTTGAGTGTGACTTTTGTTGATATCTTTTAAATTATTTTTTTTCTAAGAAATAACTTAAAGCGTAGATATTGTGAAGTTAAGATGTGAGAGATCACTGCACACTTTTTCATTGTAATCCTCTTGAAAAGTTGTTTTCAAAGTGTTGTAATGAAATTTCTCTATAATGATTTTTTTGTAAAATGTCAAATAGGCTAAAAAAAGGGGTGAGTTTTATATTTGTCTGATTTCGACAGAGTGTTTTCATTGGAACCCTTGTGAAAAGTTCTTTCTTGAAGATTATATCATTGTGTCCATACTTCTATTGTTTCCAAACTTGTACTGTTTCCACACCTGTAATGTGTCCACACCTGTAATGTGTCCACACCTGTAATGTGTGGATGTCCACACCTGTAATGTGTCCACAACATCTTAAATTTGCACTTGCCATATCGATTCAGGGTTCAATGAGCGGGGGGTATATTTGGCTGCCATTTGGCGACAGCTCTTGTTTATTTCGATCTGATGCAATACTTTTTGTTTATCTATATTTACATATAGAAACAAGAAATTCATTGATGAGAAAATGTTTCTTCAGATATTTACATAATTAGTATTGAAATAAGATCTTTTATATTATTCATTATAGTATCTTTATTTGAAACTTTAATATTTTGTATATCCTTTGAATGGTTTGTATTTCACAGTTAGTTGACTTATTGTGTTTACTGTTTCTTTCTTATGACATATAAATGGTAGTTTTGCAATTGGGCGGATTTGTATTTCAACTGGGCGGAAAAAGTTTTTCAACTGGGCAGAAAAAAATTTGCAAGTGGGCGGATTTTACTTTTTTCATTTAGGCGGATAAAACCAAATGAGGTTTAGCAAGGCAGAACTGTAGTCACATAAATGCCAAGTTTCATGTAATTTTTTCAGTTATTTGATATAATCGCCGTTTTAAGTTTTTTTTTTCTTCAACATTGAGGTTCAAAATTATCAAACGAAAAAGGGCAGTTATGGAAGTTCCATAGAAAACTCCCAGAAACAAAACTATTAATAACACATCTTTACTTCAGGTGACATGCGCTTTGACTTTCAAATAAAAGTAAAACATTGTGAGATACCGCATATTTACATATCTATTTGGGCTTGAATTCTGCATCGCACAACTATAATGAACTTGTTTGGCGTTATGTCAACCAATTTACTTTATATCAATATTTATTTTACTTTTAAAACCTTTCCGCCCAATTGCAAAACCAAAAAATGCCCAATTGAAAATACTGGCATTTTCAAAATCTGGCCAATTGAAATGCGTCCATATAAATGATTGGGGAAGTTACCGTACTTAAAATATTTATTATTTTCTTCTATAAAGATTAAATTATAAAAATATCTCTTATGCTATCAGGACCTGGTTGTATGAACGTGTCATTAGCCTAATGTGTCATTAAGACGTCATTAGCCCAATGGATTGTTAAGACTTAATGAAGACTTAATGTATCATTAGGCTAATGGCACTTTCATACAACTGTGTCCAGATGATTAAAGTACTTATCTGATGCAATAATTGAATAATCAAAGTACTGATAGCACTTATGGACAGAAAAACAATGAGTTAAATAAAGAAGGGGGTGTGAAAGTTATATTACTTCTTGATAATGTCTGATCTTAGGTGGGATCCTTTAGGTAACTTCTGTGTTTGTATCCAAACAAAATCATCACTTTTCATGATTTAACTTTTCAATTAATGCCAGAATTTATAAATACATTCATGTATTAATTTCTTAAAATCACATAAATTTCTGGTCATGTTTGATGTTTCTTCTTGACTGCTACACGGGGGCATAAGTGTTTCACAAAACACATCTTGTTTTTTCTGCAACTGTCTTATTCCAACCAAAAGCAAAGTGGAGAGGGGATTAGCAATTGTTTCTGACTGCTCCCTTCTCATTTTATCCCCTCGCCCATCGAAGTTGGGGAGAGGATATATAATGTTTCGCCCGTTTGTCCATTCGTCCGTTTGTCCATTTGTCCTTCCGTTCAAACTTAAGACCATGTTTCTTTTGAACAACAAGTCATAGATGGACAAGGTTTTGTCCATGGATGCATCTTGAATAGTAGTTGAGGTTGATATATAGAATAGGTGGATTTGACCTACATTTCATGCATGAGTGACTCCGGTTAAAGTTTTTGTAAGAGTCCAGATCTGGGATACTACCTCTCTCAGAGGAATAATATTTTGTATGTAGATGGGTCTTGTAAAGTTACGAAGCTCCAGATAAAAATTAGGTCCCTTTGACCTACATTTCATGCATAAGTGACTTAGGTTAACGTTTTTGTAAGAGTCCAGATCTTGTATACTACTACTCGTAGAGGGAATAATATTTTGTATGTAGATGCGTCTTGAAAAGTTACAAAGCTCCAGAGAAAAATTAGGTCACTTTGACCTACATTTCATGCATGAGTGACTTATGTTAAAGTTTTCGTAAGAGTCCAGATCTATGATACTACAACTCATAGATGAATAATATTTTGTATGTAGGTGCCCCGGGTAGGTGCTTCTTGTAAAGTTACAAAGCTCCAGAGAAAAATTAGGTCACTTTGACCTACATTTCATGCATGAGTGACTTAGGTTAAAGTTTTTGTAAGAGTCCAGATCTGGGATACTACAACTCTTAGAGGAATAATATTTTGTATGTAGGTGCTTTTAAAGTTACAAACTCCAGAAAAAATTAGGTCACTTTGACCTGCATTTCATGCAGTAGTGAATTAGGTTAAAGTTTTTGTTACAGTCTTGATCTTACACATACAACTCGTAAAACATTAATCTTTCATCAGTAGATATTCTTGATTGAAATAAGGTCGCTACATTTCTTGCATGACTCGCTCAGATTTAAGAAACAAGCCAGATCTTGAATGGTCCAACTATGTGGAGTGCTTATTATACTAGACAAACATTGAACAACCAGGCAGGGGGATTAGCTGTCGTTTCTGACTGCCCATTCAGGCTTCTCTTGTTATATATGTAAGGTTGTCTTTTAGTTGTTTGATGAGATAGAGCAAGGTGAAAAATATCATAAATAATCTATTGTAGCCAATATGAAAAAGTAAAATAAGTGAATTTATTGTAAATATTTTATAGAGTCAGTTTGATGAGTTATATAACAAGTATGGTATATATTCTGCTGGAGAACAGTTATTTGGTATGCCTGTTACCGATTATCCCACATTGATGAGGATCAAGAAGGAGTTAGGATTACTACAGAAGTTATATGGATTATATAGCACTGTAATGACGGTTATCAATGGATATTTTGATATTCTCTGGACAGAAGTAGATATAGAAAAAATCAACACTGAACTGAGTGATCTTCAAAACAGGTAATTTGATCAGTAAGAATCATTTGCACACATGTTTTCAAATATAGATATCCACATGTCTGTCTACTCAGCACACATTTTTGTGACAGCTTCAATAAAATTGATTTTTTAGCTTACCTGGCTATGCCAGGGTGAGCTTTTGCCATCACTTGGCGTCCGTCATCCGTCCGTCCTTTGTAAACTTTTCATTCAAAGATCTTCTCCTCTGAAACCACTGGGCCAATTGGGACCAAACTTGGTCACAATAGTCCTTGGGTGGTCCCTTTAAAAAAACCTTAGTCATAATGGTCCTGAGATGGTCCCTTCCAAAAAAGGTATTCGGCAAGTCCGTACCTAATCCAAGATGGCCGCCAGCGGGGAACATAGTTTTAACATTGGACCCTATGGGAAAGACATTCAAAGATCTTCTTCTCAGAAACTGCCAGTCCAGTTATAACCAAACTTAGACGCAATGGCCCTTAGATGGTCTCTTCCAAAAAAGGTATCCGACAGGTCTGTACCTAATCCAAGATGGCTGCCAGCGGGGAACATAGTTTTAACATTGGACACTATGGAAATTACATTCAAAGATCTTCTTCTCAGAAATTACCAGTCCAATTATCACCAAACCCAGTCACAATGGTCCTTCCAAAAAAGGTTTTCGGCAAGTCCGTACCTAATCCAAGATGGCCGCCAGCGTGGAACATAGTTTTAACATTGGACCCTATGGGAAAGACATTCAAAGATCATCTCTCTCAGAAAGTACCAGTCCAATTATAACCAAACTTAGTCACAATGGTCCTTAGATGGTCCTTCCCAAAAAAGGCATCCAGCAGGTCCGTACCTCATCCAAGATGGCCGCCAGCTGGAACAAAGTTTTAACATTAGACTCTATGGAAAAGACGTTCAAAGATTTTCTTCTCAGAAACTACTACTTTAATTATAACCAAACTTAGTCACAATGGTCCTTAGATGGTCCCCTCCAAAAAACCTATCCGACAGGTCCGTACCTAATCCAAGATGGCCGTCAGCGGGGAACATAGTATTAACATTGAACCTATGGAAAAGACATTCAAAGATCTTCTCAGAAACTACCAGTCCAATTATAACCAAACTTGGACACAATGGTCCTTAGATGGTCCCTTCCACAAGAGGTATCCGACAGGTCCTTACCTAATCCAAGATGGCCGCCAGCGGGGAACATAGTTTTTACATTGGACCCTATGGAAATTACATTCACAGATCTTCTTCTCAGATACTACCAGTCCAATTATAACCAAACTTAGTCACAATGGTCCGTAGATGGTCCCTTCCAAAAAAGGTATCTGACAGGTCCTTACCTAATCCAAGATGGCCACCATCGGGGAACATAGTTTTAACATTGGACCTGGGAAAGACGTTCAAAGATCTTCTTCTCAGAAACTAACTGTCCAATACAAACTAAACTAAGCCACAATGGTCCTTAGATGGTCCCTTCCAAAAAAGGTATCCGGAAGGTGCGTACCTAATCCAAGATGGCCGCCAGCGGGGAACATAGTTTTAACATTGGACCCTATGGAAATTACATTCAAAGATCTTCCCAGAAACTACCAGTCCAATTATAATCAAACTTAGACACAATGTTCCTTAGATGGTCCCTTCCAAAAAAGGTATCCGACAGGTCCGAACTTATCCAAGATGGCCACCAACGGGGAACATATTTTTAACATTGGACCCTATGGAAATTACATTCACAGATCTTCTTCTCAGAAACTACCAGTCCAATTATAACCAAACTTAGTCATAATGATCGTTAGATGGTCCCTTCCAAAAAAGGTATCCGGCAAGTCCGTATTTAATCCAAGATGGCCGTCAGCGGGGAACATAGTTTTAACATTGGACCTATGGGAAAGACGTTCATGATCTTCTTCTCAGAAACTAACTGTCCAATACAAACTAAACTAAGCCACAATGGTCCTTAGATGGTCCCTTCCAAAAAAGGTATCTGGAAGGAGCGTACCTAATCCAAGATGGCTGCCAACGGGGAACACAGTTTTAACATTGGACCCTATGGAAAAAGACATTCAAAGATCATCTTCTCAGACACTACTAGTCCAAATAAAACTAAATTAGCCACAATGGCCCTTAGGTGGTCCCATTCATAAAAGGTATCTGGCAGGTATGTACCTCATCATAGATGGCCGCCAGCAGGAACATAGTTGTAACATTGGACCCTATGAAAACATTGGACCCTATGAAAAAGACATTCAAAGATCTTCTTCTCAGAAACTACTTATCCAATTAGAACTAAATTAGGCCACAATGGTCCTTAGATGGTCCCTTCCAAAAAAGTTATCGGGCAGGTCCATACCTCATCCAAGATGGCTGCCAGCGGGGAACATAGTTTTAACATTGGTCCCTATGGTAAATACATTCAAAGATCTTCTTCTCAGAAACTACTTGTCAAATTAAAACTAAATTAAGCCTTAATGGTCCTTAGATGGTCCCATCCAAAAAAGTTATCTTGCAGGTGTGTACCTCATCCAAGATGGCCGCCAGTGGGAACAAAGTTTTAACATTGGACCCTATGGAAAAGACATTCAAAGATCTTCTTCTCAGAAACTACAAGTCCAATTGGAACCAAACTTAGTCACAATGGCCCTTAGATGGTCCTTTCCAAAAAAATGTATCTTGCAGGTCTGTACCTCATCCAAGATGGCCGCCAGCGGGAACATAGTTTTAACATTGAACTCTATGGAATATACATTCAAAGATCTTCTTCTCAGAAACTACTGGTGCAATTAGAACCAAACTAAGCCACAATGGTTCTTAGGTGGTCCCATCCAAAAAATGTATCTGGCAGGTCCATACCTCATCCAAGATGACCACCATCTGGAACATAGTTTTTGTTTCGCCTGCGACGAAAGTTGCTGAAAGCGAGACATAGGTATAGCAATCCGGCGGCGGCGGCGGCGGCGTCAACTCTTTTCTAAAACCTTCATAACTTTTCAAGGGTAATACATACAAACATCATCTTTGGTCCACAGCACCACCAAGTGATGACCTTTCCAGCAGCATATTTTTTGGATGACCTTGACCTTGTTTTCGTGGTTCAATAAGCACATAAACATTGCGACATAGTTTCACATTCAAGTCAGTTTCTCAGGAACTATAATACCTAGACTTGTCATATATGGTCTATAGTGAGATCTATATGGGTACACGGCAGTCTGACACCTGTCGTGTTGCCTTGACCTCAATTTCATGGTTCAGTGACTTTGTTAAATTTTTACATTCAAGTCTATTTCTCAGCAACTGTAGCCTCTAGACTCACAATATTTGTTCTATAGCAAGATTTATTTGGATATATGCCAGTCTGACATTTGTCATGTGACCTTGACCCCAATTTCACGGTCTAGTGGCCACGTTAATTTTTTCTGCTTAAGTCCATTTCTCAATAACTAGAAGTGGTAGGCTGATCATATTTGGTATGTAGGTTGGTCTTGGGTAGTACATGTCAGTCTGGCAGGTGACTTTTGTCCTTGACCTCAATTTCACAGTCTAGTGAGCATGTTCACTTTTCTGATTAGTTCACTTAGATTTCACATCAATTTAGAGTCCAGCAGGGACAGGGGAGACATCTTTTAGGGTCATCACTTGTTACATTGGCCCTATTGATTTTAAGGGGAACCTCTGCCCAAATTTTTTGGAATTTTTATTTGAATTGTGGTCTGAATGTTTCAATTTCTGCATTATGTATTACCTTGATTATAAGGGGAACCCCTGCCCAAATTTTTTTTGAATGGTGTTCTGTTATGGGTTGTAATAGATGGTTGATTTTTCGGTTGCCATGGAAACCAAACATAAATACTGTAATTTTAGAAAAAAAAAGTATTCTGCTAAATTTTATGTTTAGTTTTTCCTATTGGAAATGCCTTTTATCTATGTCAGCCATGGTCCAGGTGAGCGATACAGGCTCTTGAGAGCCTCTTGTTACATTGGCCCTTTTGATTTTAAGGGGAACCTCTGCCCAAATTTTTGAATTTTTATTTGAATTGTGGTCTGAATGTTTCAATGTCAGTATTATGTATTACCTTGATTATTAGGGGAACCCCTGCCCAAATTTTTTTTATACGACCGTAAAAAATTTTGTGGTCGTATAATGGTATGGCGCTGTCGTCATCGTTGTCGTCATTGTCGTCGGCGTCTTTGTCTGTAGACACTTTAAGTTTTGGCCAATAACTCAAGTTCAAGTTGATCAATCCTTATGAAATTTTAACACAATATTCCTTGGCACAAAAGGAAGGTGTGGATTGGTTTTGGTTATTGTGGCCCCTCCCGTTTTTAAAATAGGGGCCAAAAAGGGCAAAATTGGGTGTTTTCACTTATTTAGCTGTAGAATTTTTATTAATTATCGGATTTTGATGGGGTTTCTTTCAGTGTACTACTGAGGTAATTTCCAATCAGAAGTATGTCACCAGATTTCACATCGCATGTACCCTTCATGAGATAAATGGGGTTCAAAAGGGGCGCATTTAAAAAATTTTATTTTTTTAATTTTTAGTCCGATTTTGATGCCGTTTTTTGCAATGGAATCCTTATGAAAAATAAATAGAGCGCTGCACCATCAGATTTTTGATAATTTGTTTCCTTTCTGAGTGTTGAGGGGCCAAACGGGGCAAAAATTGCAAACATGCAGATTACATAAAAGTTTTATTTTTCATCAGATTTCAATGGGATTTTTTTCTTTTGATTCGTCATGATATAAGCTTTCAGGAGTATGTGAACAGATTTTGTGTAGCTCTTACGGTTTCCAAGTTACAAGGGGTCAAATGGTCAAAATTGCAATTTTTCAAAATATGTGAAATCTTTATTTTTCATCGGATTGTGATTGGATTTTTTCTTAAGATTCTTCATGATATAAGCCTTCAAAGATATGCCAGCAGATTTCGAGTAGCTCCTACTGTTTCTGAGCTACAAGGGGTGAAAGGGTGCAAAATTGCATTTTTTTTCGAAATATTAGAATTTTTATTTTTCATCAGAATTTGATGGGACTTTCTTCTTCTGATTCCTCTTGATATAATGTAAGCTTTGGCACTGTGTCAACGGATTTGGTGCAGCCCTTCCCGTTTCCAAGCTAAAAGGGGTCAAAGGGTCTGAAATTTTCAAAATATGTAAAATCCTCTATTTTTTATAGGATTTTAATGGGTTCCATTCTTCGAATTCCTCTTATCATATTGATAAAGTAGTATGTTGACCATTGACCAATTTGATATACCTCTTACTATTTCTGATCTATATATGGAATCATTAACGCTAATTTTTATATTTGCATTAGTTTGTGTGCAGCTAATTACAGGGTCTAGTTCTTTATTGTGTCCGTTTAATTACTGTATCAAGCTCTTTACTGTGTCCTCATTCATTTTGAATTACACTCGTTCAAGTTTCAGTGTTCGACATGCTGCGGTCGTATCATGCTGCNCTCGGCATAGCCCTTTATTGAATGTTGTTCTGTTATGGGTTGTAATGGATGGTGGAACTTTCAGTTGCCATGGAAACCAAACAAGAATACTGTTATTTTAGAAAAAAAGTATTCTGCTAAATTTTATGTTTTGTTTTTCCTATTGTCAGCCATGGTCCAGTTGAGCGATACAGGCTTTTGAGAGCCTCTTGTTTTGGTAGAACTACAGGATTTTTGTGTCAGTTTAAACGTGAATTTATTACAATTTTCATGAAAATTTGTGAAACAGTACAAAATTACATGATATGGAGGTAAAATGACTTTAATAAACTGTCAAATAGTGGTAAATCATATCAAAGAAGTAAAAATGAGGGAAACAATAGTTTCTGTTAAAAAATAATAGCTATTAATGGTCTTTATATTGAGTAACTCTTTGTATAATACAATTGGCAGCCATTGCCAGGAAATTCATCATCTGGGTGACACTTCCTATACAGAAATTCATCGGTGAAAGATGTCCTCCATCTGGGAACATAGCTATAATTTATCATTTGAACTTATGAAAAACATATTTAATGATTTTCTTAGAAACCCCAAGTCCAATTAGAATCAAACTTAGTCAGAATTGTCCTTACTACATGGTTGCTTCCTAAACAGGTATCTGGCTGGTCCATATCTCATTTCAGAGGGCTACCACCAAGGACCATAGTTTATCAGTATACCCTATGGAAAACACATTCAAATATCTTATCAGAAACTACTATTATCAATGAAGGGATATGGAGTAAATGCAAATGAGACAAAGTCTCTACAAATACATGGTAAATAAGCAATGGAACAACGCTTTTATTGTTGTTCTTCATCTTGAAGTCGCCATGAGGCCTTCAACAATGAGCTTTACTCATACCTCATAGCAAGTTCAAGATGGCCCCTAGCACCGGTTTGAGCGGAATTCATTGCTAATTGTCGAGCAACGCTACATCCATGCTTTTTTATCCTAATGATCCATGGATGCGGGATCGTCAACAAACTTAAAGTTAACTGGGGAAGTGTTCTTACAGATGCTGTCATCCACTGCCCGACAAAAAGACGACAGAAGACGATCACAACATTTAAACAACCACAGGGCACTCATCGAGTCAATTGTAAGAAAACTTGGCAAAATAAAATTATGAGATGTGGGCACAATAAACAGGTGGTCAGAATAACAATTTCAGATTACAAAAAATAAAAAGGCCAAAACATGAAAGTGTGATAGCATATCCATATGAGAGATTCTCTCAAGAACAAGTACACCATAGCTGAAATGTATAAAGAGCATACTAGTCTTAGTCTTAGTCTTAGTCTTAATTAATTACAACCAAACTTAGTTACAATGGTTCTCAGATGGTCCTTCCAAAAAAGGAATATTGCAGATCTCTACTTCACCCAATGGCTCGATTCAAATTAACATCCATGTTCATGTCTCAGAAGCTATACATAATAAGAATTACTTATGCATCTTTGATGGAAGGTCAGCATCAAAGCAAATTTACATCACTTTGACATACATTTCTTTCTTGAACAACTAACATTCAAGTTTATGTCTGAGTTTGGAAGTCAGTCACTGTACATGGTAGGAACTTCTAACCTTGCACATGCATGCATCTCTGATATAAGACCAGCAACTGTGCAAATATGTCAGTTTGACCTACAATATTCTGCTGGTGGAATTTACATTCAAGTTTACACCCCATTCCAGAGTTCATATCTAAGTCCTTGTACATAATAGGATCATCTAACCTTGCATATACATGTATCTCTGATGGTAGATCAGCATCCAGTTAACATAAGGTCACTTTGACATACATTTTTCACATTATTGACTTACATTTAAATCTAGGTCTGAGTTCATATCTCAGTGACTAGTGGTAGGATCATTTAGCCTTACTTGTAAATGTATCTGCTTGATCTACTTTAAAATAAAATGCTTCTGTTTGAACTCGGAAAACTCCTGAAAAATATATGTCCTTGCAGACACCATAAAACAGTTAATATAATTGTAAGGCAGCAACTTTATTACATGTTCATTTATGTTTGTAGGTGTCGAAGACTTCCTAAAGCCTTGAAAGATTGGCAGGCATTTATAGATTTAAAGAAGAAAATCGATGACTTCAGTGAATCTTGTCCCTTACTAGAGTTAATGTCAAACAAAGCAATGAAAGAAAGACATTGGGATAGGATTGCTAAACTTACTGGTCATACATTTGATCTGGATTCTGAGAACTTTATGTTGAGAGATATAATGAAAGCACCTCTTCTGAAGTACAAGGAAGATATAGAGGTAATCGAACTGAATTTTTTATTTTATACGCATACATATATTACAATTATAAAATAATTTAATTAACTAACTGGGAGGTGTTTAACTTCCTTGACTACCTTTGTAGGTCTCGCACTGGCGATAATTTAGTTGTTGTAAATCATAGTGTAGTGTTATTTTGTTACAAGTTTTGTACTGGATGGTATATTGTGGAATTTGTTTTAAAATTCATCCAACATTTACTTATGGTTTGCAGAGAGGAAATATTTATCTGATATAAATGCTTATTGTGTTGCCTATGTTCACGGTGTGGCAACATATAGGGATCACTATCTTTCGTCTTGGGTCTGTGTCGGCTTCACAAAAATTTGTGTCACATTTTTCTCAGGAACCATGTATCGTAGCCTTTTGCAATTTGGTATGGAGTGTCAATATGGGGACCTATACAATGTAACAGAGTTTCGGATCTCTTGCATGCCAACTTCCTGTTTGACACAACTAATAATATTTTTTCGTCTTGAAAATTTCTGTCGTGTTTTTCTCGGGAACCATTTATCTGAGCCTTCTCCAAGTTGGCATGGAGTTTTAGTATGGGGACATATACCGTGAAACAGAGTCTGAGATCTCTCCCATACCCACTTCCTGTTTGAAGTAACATGGAATATTTTTTGCCAATCGGAGTCACAAATAATTTCTGTCATATCTTTTCCCAGGAACCATGTATTTGAGCCCTCTGCAATTTGGCATGGAGTATCAGTATATAGACCTGTACCATGTAATGAAGTTTCGGATCTCTTGCATGCCCAATTTCTATTTGAAGGACCATAGAAGTTTTTTTGCCAATTAGAGTCACAAAAAATTTCTGTCACATTTTTCTCAGGAACTGTGTATCTGAGCCATATGCAATTTGGCATGGAGTATCAGTATGGGGACCTATACAATGTAACAGAGAGTTTGGATCTGTTGTATGCCCACTTCCTATTTGACAGAACTTAGAATATATTCTGCGCCTTGAAAATTTTGTCTCATATTTGTTAGGAACCAGACATATCCCAGCCTTTTGCAATTCACTATGGAGTATCAGTATGGAGACCTTTACAATGTAACAGAGTTTGGGGTCTGTCACATACTTACTGTTATGATATAAAAAATCTGTGTCTTGTTTACCCTGGACAGCAGACATCAGAGTCCTTATGGGTATGCTGTCTTGTAAGATCCATCTTTGGTGTTTGAACTCACCGCTTGCCAAAGTCGAATAACATTCACATTTGGCGAGTGCCAAGAGCTCCACTGGGGTAGAAATAAGAAATAAAAAAATAGGGGCCACAGGGCCCCTAAAGTTTGATGTCTAGGAGTCCTTCAAAAAAGTTAGGGGCCCTTCACTTCGCGAAGCGGAGTGACACACTGTGCAAAGCACAGTGTCCTTTTTGGGCGAAGGAACTGGGGGCCGCTCCAGGCCCCCAGAAGCCCTGGGGTAAATGATGTAAAATCTTGCATGCTGGCCATATCCTGCAGTCTTTTTACCATTTTTAAAACTATTATTTTTTAGGGTGCATTTTCAAAATATTCAATGTTTTTTCTGTAAACTGAGTTCAAAAATTCATCAAGACTTATCAGGTCTGCAAACTTATATTTCATTCTAGTCAGTACTGTAGAATATTCATACTTGGAAAAATCATTCATTGCTCTAAACATGTAACTATAAAAGGAGTAGAGCCACGAATAGAGTATATAGGCCCTATAGAATACAAAATTTTAATCTTTATCGTAGCTTTGATGAATGTTCTCTAAAATTATTGCCATACCTTGAAATATATTGTGCAACAATTTTTGTTGATTTCTATGACATCATCAATGACGTTAAACAATCGAAAACATGATGGGTTTCGAGAAATGGCTCAAAAATCGGTAGTTTTCAATCCGTTTTTGCAAAAATTCAAGTTGGCCGCATACCTCAACCAAAATTAAATGGTTAAAATTTAAATTCTTGGTTAATTTGTAATCTTTTGCTGCAAATTTTATTTTGGTTGACGAATGCGGCCACTTCGGAAATTTAACATTTGTTTCTATCCGTATACCGTGTACATGCCGTCTGTCCGACGGTAATGGCACCTTGTGATTCATATCAATCGTACGGCAACTGAATAATATGACTGTAAATTCAGTTGTGGCTTTTACAATAAATCAAATAAATGGTTTTGATATAAAGTAGATTAGATTTTGTTTTTTTTTCCGAATTTGAAGTTCGTTCATGTTTGAATACAATACATTACATGACAGGATAACTATAGTATAAAGCCGGATTAACCGAAATATTCGTCGATTAATAAAATTAAAATGGATATATCGTTGTAATAATCATTAAATTAAGTCTATTTAAACTAATTTTCCACTCATTTCTTGTCAAAGAGTTCCTCATCTTGCCATAGACGCTAACGTTACGTTCTTCGGATCCCGTATTCGTCAAAATTATACATGTATATGGATGAGAAAAAGACGTTCCATAATTTTACAATGACGTTACGCACGTGGTATTGCGTCGTGTAACGTTACACGTTAAAATTGTCAAAGTAAGATATTATTTCTGTAAAATAACGTTTTTAGTCAAAATTCTTTTTGTATTTTAAAAATTAAATCAAAGTACTGAAGTACTGTTTAGTCGGATTTACGCTTTAATTTCGAAAAAAGATAATCTTAAAATTATTTACGGGCAACAAAAGACTAAATAGAAAATGCTGAAGGTATAGAAGATGAACAATAAAAGCGTTGTTGCATTTGGTTAATTTTACCATGCATCTGTAGGAATTTTGTCTCTTTTATATTCAATCGTTGACAATATCCATTATTTTTTCTTGAAGTGTGGAGTTCTTATAAACATCTCCATTGATTGAGTTGTATGCTCTCTTGTTTTCTTCAGTTAAAATTTTCAAAATTTTTCATTTTGGCTTTCATATTTTCTTTAAAAAATCAAACTATTTTCACCATCTGTAGTTATAATGCATTCATCTCCCCATTTTATTTGCCAAGTCATCTTACAACCAACTCGATGACTATCCTGTGGTCATGGTCGTGTGTATTTCGAATTGTCTTTTTGGCCCCTCTTTCGGGCAATGGATGACAGTGTTTTTAGGGTACTTTGCCTGATATCTTATGTCTGATCCCGCATCCATTGATGTTGACAAACATGGGCGTAGCGTTGTTCGACGTCCATCAAGTGAATTCTGCTCAAGTCAATGCAACTAGTGCTAGGGTACGTCTCCAATGTACTGTTAGAGATTCTAATATGACCCTCTTCTTTTGCTTTGGAAACAAAGCTATGTGCTAATTCCAACAATATTTTTCCGCACATGCGTATATTTTTTTTTTACAAAAGGATATTCGTAATGTACAATTTCACATTTAATCACTCAATATTCATTTAATTTTATGTAAATAAAGTTTTAAATAATGAATTACCCAAAAATCCACATGAAATAATGACAATAATAGAAATTTACAACAGTTACTAAATTCAAGACTCGGAACTGAAATTGACATAATCGTAACCTAGCAACGAATGT
>MJUU01041227.1:2717-40792 GCA_002080025.1 Modiolus philippinarum
TCGTTTATCTTTAAATAATCGGCTTGTTTATAATTCCAAACTTTTCGCATAATCGACTTCATAAGGGGTTGGGGCATTCTTATGTACATACTTGTAGCATTGTGGTCACTGATGTTTCTGTCTATATCAATAACCTCTGCATCAATAACTATGTCTAAATTTGATACAAGGGCAGGATCAAGTAAGGTATTCATTAGGGTAGGTGAGTTAATAACATTACTAAGACTATATGTTGATAATATTTCTGTCAAACTATTTTCATTGGGGTTTAACAAATCAATATTAAGATCCCGACAACAAAAATATTTTCAGTGTAATTGAGGGCTTGCTCTATAGAAAAAGATAATTTATCCCAAAAGGAGGCATTGGCACCGGGTGGTCTATATACCACTCACAATAATATTTTTAGATTTGGTATCAAAACTTCTACCCACAAGATCTCAATATCGTCAATATTTAAATCAGGTCTTTGTTTGACACCCATGTATTGAGATATATAAACAGCAACGCCCCCACCATAACAATTTCTATCCTTTCTTAAAATATCATCTGAAAACCCGTCTATGCTGATATCATTGTTAGACACGTTTTTTTCCAGGTGAGTTTTAGTTATGCATAGGATTGAGTAGTCAGAAGCAAAATCTTCAATGTAGGCTAATTTGTTACGAACGCTTCGGGCATTTAAATGAAAAATTGATAATTCATTTTCATTTGAACCAGGATTTGGATGAACATCGTTGTCTAGCAAAAGGAGTATCAATAAAATAAATAAAAACGGGATATTCTATGTTAAAGAAAGATGACAAATGGCAACAACGGTGTACATGTTTACTATTAAACGGACCAAAAGTATTTTTATTAGATGAAATAACCGAAATCGGATAAACACACACCGTTTCTTCGTCAAATTTGAATAAGTTCGATTGTAAAAGATTCCTATCGACATTCTATATGATTCCAAACCATTACCCATTATCAAAAATTATTCTGTGCAAACTTTTGCATGGTCGATAGGTCATGGTCAGGCTCTGGTCAGTGAAATAAAATAAAATGAATTTATGCTGAAGGATACAAGACATCAACATTTCTTGGTAAGTTGTAAAGTAACATACATCAGCAATGTAATCATACAGAAAGAAATATATACAGAAATAAAATGTTCATCTCTGACTGAAATGAAAAAGGAGTATGAAAAAAAACTTAATGCTTTGTACGATTAAGTATTGATATAATCCTATATATATCAAGAAATTGATTATTTCAATCAAAAAGGATATCACAATGATTCAGATCATTCTGAAAACCATTACATAATTTACATATGCATAAGACATACAATTATAGAAATTGCAGAAGACAAATATATCGATATTTCATAGTAGGAATCGAGTATTGTAAATTACCAAACGGGCCGGTCTTCAAGACATTTGTAAGATTTCAATACGAGTGGACCGCTTTAATATGATTGACTGATTCACAGAGCAGTTAACAGAGCAGGACATGCTTACCTTGTTAACAGAGCAGGACATGCTTACCCTTACGGAGCACCTGATGTCACTCTCAGTTTCACTGGAGTTAACACTGTGAGTGCCTTTGTTCTGAATGTTGTAATTTCTGGTTCTGTGCTTTGTATCTGTCTAACGTCATTGTTTTTGTGTCTAACGTCATTTTTTTTCTGTGTTCTCGTTTTTCCCTGTCTTTGGACTTCGATTTTTGTGAATTTCACTCCTTTGTTCCTTTGGTATTCTACTGCCGTTGTTTCATTGAACACATGTAAAATGAATATTAGCCAAAAAGGGGGGTTGGGTATGTAAAAACAATTCCATAAAAATATGTTACCAGGAAACATAGCTAAAAATGTCTTTTGATCATCACTGATCAATTTCCAACGACATATGGAACACGTTTACTTTTAAATAAATCCAAAGGAAACAAATATAAGATTTGTTCTGATATGAGGAAGCGAAAAATAAAATAAAATAACCAGACGGGTTAAGATTTTACATTATTATTTCTAATGTGTAATTAAGGGTCATTCGCAGAATTTCATATCGAATGGTCCGCATTGATTTTCTTCGATATATTTAACACTTGTTAAGGAAATTTTGTGTTTCTATTAAAATTTATATCGAATGACCACTTGTTAAATGAATTATAAAAAACGAACACAAAAAAGCAAATAATAAAGAAGATAACAATAGGATAATCATACAGGTCGAGATTTTAAAATGAAGACTTCAAATTCGTGATTTAATGATATTAAGTTATCAATTCGAGTGGACCATTTTGATATGAATGGTTTATTTGACACTTCTTAAGGAGATGTAGTGTTTGGATGAAAACAAAACAAAAAAGTCTAGATTAGATATTTAATATCTTCCGTGTTTGATTTCGGGTAAGTTGTTTTATTCATTGAACACATGTAAAATGAATACCATGAAGTAAATCCATAGGAAACAAATATAAGATTTGTTTTGGTATAAGCGAAAAAAATAACACAAATTTATTCATTAATATGCATTTTTTTAGTTTATGCAGTTGACTGTGAGTAATAAAATAAAATGACAATGAAAAAGGAAACCTAGGACACTAAAGTCTTATAATTTGGAAATAACAATGACACAGTTCAGGAAAAGAACAAATAGTATTTATATTTATTATTCATAAAGTTATGTGACTAGCTCTGTAACATCAGATACACTTTTAATCGATGATTTGGTGGCATCTTCCGTTTTCTTGGCAAAAATACGGCCATCGAATGACCAAAACGAATGAGTTTTTTTTTTGCTTTCTTTTGGATGCTTAGTCCACTCACAACTGTTTGTCGATGCTTTGTCAGGTCCTCCGTGATAAAAATATTGGCCGGGTTACGATAAAGTTTTTTCTTTGCCATGTTTACTGCATTCTTTAACTTCCAGTTCCGGAATCGGCAAATAATCTGGCCCTTGCCATCATTTACAGACCCAATTATGTGAGATCTGTTTAAATCATTTTCTGTGAGTGGAGGATTCAAGCTGAGTTTATTATTTACAATGTCAACAATCAGTTGGTCTGTTTTTTGGACATCCCCTTGGGACATCGGTACGTTATGGAATCTTAGGGATGTTCTACGTCCATACTGTTCCAAATCCTCAAATTTACTATTAAGTGCACTAATTTCATTTTTCATTTGTTGATTTTGAGTTAATAAAGTTGCATGGGCGTTGGCAATATTTCTAAATTAGTCAATAGAACAGGATTTCGGTGGATTCGACTGCGCCATGTTTGTTTACATTTGTTGATAAGTAACAGAATGCAATTATGAGCACTGTTTGACACATAGAAATACATAAATTGTATTTTCGTTAGTCAGATAAATATTTCAGGAGCATCTGATTTAAAAATATTGGTGTCAATGACGCATAAATACATATAATTCGCACATTTATGTGGACGGTGAAATCACCCTGATGTTACACTTGCCGCCATCTTGAATCTTGACATGTTAATGTTGCGCATGCGCAACCGGAAGTGGTCCTGTTTGAATCCCTATACGGCCATGTTATAGGATCCGCAGGGATCTGTATGACATAAGTCCATGACGCATGCGCGACCGGAAGTGTTTTTTTTAAAATAAATAAAAAACGCGGGAAAATAACTAGCAAGAGTTATGTCCCTTGACGAACACGGACGTGATAGTGGACACCCAAAGAAATACAATGACAACTGCCGAAAACATCCGAACAACCATGTTCGAGTCGTTCCGACTTGGGAAATACCCGACTCCCGGTCTATACAACTGGGAAAATATCCACTTCCGGTCGCGCCTGCGTCATGGACTTAGGTCATACTAGATCCCTGCGGGATCACTTGTTGTTCCAACACGTCATTTCCTGTTTATATGGCCGTATAGGGCTTCAAACAGGACCACTTCCGGTTGCGCATGCGCAACATTAACATGTCATATATCCGGTCACGTGACTTCTGCTTCCGGTCAGGTGACTTCCGGTGACGTCATTTCCAGTCTACGTTACTTCCGGCACCACCATGTCAAATACTAACCGAACTGTGCTCATATATTACTGATTTTGTTTTTTTTATATTTTACAGTTTTTTGGACTTGGTTATTTTAGCTTATTAGTGTCTAGAGGGTAAGTCTCCACCACCGCAACTCCTCCTCAACTACTTGGTATTTTTCAACCAAACTTTCGGGAATGCTTGAGTATACATTGAAGATGTGCATCAAACATTTTGTTTTTCTCTACTTTCGTTTTTTTTTCGGATTTTACACTATTTTTAGGACCTTGTCATTTTAGATTATTGGAGTCTAGGATATGTCTCCATTATCCACAACTGCCTTGAACAACTTTATATTGTTCAACCAAACTTGCAGGAATGTTTCAGTGTATATTGCAGATGAACATCATGATTGTGTTTTTCTTTCTTTTCATTTGATTCAAGAATTCCATATTATCATTGAAGTTGCACTGTAGGTTATGGAGTCTTAGGGTATGCCTCCATTATCCTCAAACCGGGTATAGCTCTGTATTTTTCTACTAAACTTGGAGGAATGCACGCTTCAGTATATAATGTAAATGTGCAACATAGACTTTGTAATTCTATTTCAAACTCAATAATATATATCGCAGGCGACACATGTGTTCCGTAAAACACCCATGCATTTTCTTGTAAGTCTCTACCTTTTTAAACGGAGAAATTAGACTCGATCTGCTTCATTATTGCAAGTCATGATTAAAATGATCAAGTTCTATAAAAAATCAGCTCATATTGCATTTAATTAAAGATTAAGTAATGTGCAATTCTTTTCAATATTGGAAGTAAATACGGGATGTCAAGTACAAGGACGCGTAGTATTAAGATATTCATTTATCATTATCAATTAAATAGACACATGTATGAGAAATAACATGGATATGTTTATATGAACTCCATAAGGAGTAAGACATGATAAGCCTCTCTTACTGTCCTTACCGAATAGCGGGTAATTTTCGCGGGGTTTTAATTTTCGCGTAATTTCGCAGATAGACTTAAATCGTGAAAATAAATTCTGCGAATATTTTATGTATTCTTTGACATATAAAGGATCTTTGAAAATCCGCGAAATATAGTTCAGATGATTGATTGATTACATGTAGTTAGAGTTTAACATCCAGTGAGCAGTTTTTCAACTATATCAGGACGAGAACAAGTTAATATAAATAAGAGAAGAAAGAAACCGAGGTGGAAGGGACAACTGGGACAACGAGATTTGACTTCCACTGGAAAAGGGGAGAAATGTGTAGGGACAGGAAATTTAGCCTTCTATACGAGTCGCAGTGAATCTGTTCTTTTATTACAACCTGACTACCCCACAAAGACAGGTCATTCCCCTATCCACCAACTGCAGACGCGCCCGGCAGCTCTTTTACCTGAGCCCCTGAAAACCGACTCCGGTTCCGAGATAGTTCAGATAAAACGACTGAATGCTAGAATCTAGTCTAATGTAAGCACTCAAATATCAAGTTTTGAGACTTGTACATTTTGGTAGACCAACTCCAGATAGAACCACAGATTTTTTCGGAGTGTTTGTTTCACGCGTTATCCCTCATATCCTCAGAGAAGAAATTTTCTGATATGTTATAAACTTAAGTGCTTGTGAAGTTCTCCTTTTTAATTGAGATGCATATGCACACGCCATATGCAGGGACAGACGAGATGTTACTACTCAGGAATCGGAAATGAACAATAGGAAATTTGAAATCATTACGTTTGTTATAAATTCAAATTCTAAATCGTCCATCTTTTCCAACTGAAAGAGACAGATCTAAATATTAACCCAAATATTTAGATAATGCAGTGTTTTGGATTTCTAGATAAATGAAATGTGAAATATGCAGGTTCTCATTGAAATATGAGTTAAAAAGAAAAAGAGCATCATCAATTTTTTAAGGTGAAATGAAAGAACTAAGCATTATGCTTTTTTTCTTCAAATATTTTTGAAAGTCTTGTTAGAATGCAAAACAACATTCAAAACGAAAAATGTCAGGATCAGAAAACCAAACAACGGCAGTAGAATACCGAAGGAACAAGGGAAGCGATGACTACAAAAATCGAAGTCAAAAGACATGGCAAAAACTGTAACAGATAAAAACAAAGACAAAACAAGGACGCGAGACAGCTACAATGCACGGAAATTAAAAGATAAAATTAAGAACTAAGGCACTAATAGTGTGAACTCCCATGAAAACCGGGAATGACATCAGGTGCTCCGGAAGGGTAAGCATGTCCTGCCCCGCTAGCGACACCCGTCACACTACCAGTGAGGCATGTAAAGTTTGAAAGGTCTGTTTGGTAGCCGATTGGTAAATGTCATTTTCTAACCCTTAGACAAAGAAACCAATGAAATCCATGGTACATGTTACTTCTCTAACCCTCAAACAGTTCCATGGTGAAATTTTGAAACGGTTTTGTAAACCGCTGTAGTATTGAAACAATCACAAGGACAAATCAGTAGCACAAACATCACTAACGAAGACAAAACTAAAATTTTACAGCATGATATACAAGACAACACGAAATACTAAAGTACTGATAGTGTGATCTCCCATAAAAACCGGGAGTGACATCAGGTGCTCCGGATGGGTAAGCGTGTCCTGCTCCGCCAGCGACACCCGACACACCATCAATGAGCCAATCCAGGGCCGAGTCAAATCCGCAAAGACGTGAAATCCAGCCGAAAATGCCCGTTCCCTCTCGTGACACAGACACGCCACATCTGCTAATAATACCAAGGCGACGGCCACAGAACCCCTAAAGGGACGAAAGTATCAAAGTCTGAATAAATCCCTGACCTAGCAGCCCTTGGGAAAGCGCGTTTGCTCTAACTAAAAAGTCACTGTATAAACCGCATGCGACAGTAACGAATGAACTGTGAAATGCACACTCCATAGGCTGTAGAGGTAGGTACATTGCCGCCCAGAAAGGGAAAGTTCACAACTGGGAAGCCAAAACCACCACGCCTGCCACACAGCCCAGATCTCAAACGTCCTTTATCGTCAATGCAAATTAAAAGATCTAAATACGAAGCCGAAGCAGGTGTATCAGTAGTCTCTCCAATTTCAAGCTCATTGGGATAGATCTGGTGTAAATAATCCTTGAACCTTGGATTACCAAGAGAAAGCACATCGTCTATGCTGCGGAAGTCGAAACCAAAGGACTGGGCCAAATGCCTCCGTCCTCCCTGTGTAAGCTCTTGTAAAAACTTCGCCTCGCACGAAAAAAGGAAGAGATCAGCCAAAAGTGGCGCGCAGTTAGTTCTCATGGGAATCCCGATTGTCTGTTGAAAAACACGGCCTCCAAATTCGACAAAAATATTATCTATTAAAAATTCCAACATCTTGATTACGTCATTCTCAGTGTACTTCTTGTTTGACTCAGTATGGTTCTTTATAAAATATGTTTCGTCTTTCCCTACTACTAAATAAGTGTATCTGCGTTCTCCGTTTTTAGTGCAGAAACATTGATGTATCAAATCCGAAATTACTGTTTTCAATTTATTGTGTGGCAGGGTGGTATAAAAAGTAGAAAAATCAAAGGTTTGTATGCTGTGGCAATGGGTAAGATTGCAAGAGGAGAGCTGTTGGAGAAGATCTTTAGAATTTTTTAGAATCCACATCTGATTGACGCCGTTCGTGTCAAATTGTCGATTTTCATACATATAGGATACACTTTTAATAATGTTGCAGAATTGTTACATAATGTATGCACATGCGAAATATTGATTTTGTTTCAAACTTGGCATATTTCCTGAAAATCTCAAAGAGGAATTATATTTGGCTATCCTTTTATTTAGCAGTTCTTTGGTATCAAAGCTTATTTTTATTATAGTGTTATTAACTGTCTGTTTCTGTATTGGCCCTGTATAGATTTTACATTGGTCCCGTACAAAGTTCATAACCTTTTTTATCACTTATACATGTACATTTTTGTTTTTACATGTATCAGTGTTATGCTCTGTTTCCGATAATTATTACAGTTTATACCCTTTGTGGGTCCATGATTTGGCAAATAAAAATTATGTATTCTGTTTTGTGTACAAGGGTCAAATTTGATAGGCATGAAATCGTTACAATTCTCGTACTTTCAATTTTTATTATTGTCGACGTCAAATTCAGCCTAAATTTACTGTTTACTGTGTTATAAATAACAAAATACCGAAGTTGCTGTAGATTTAATCACTGCATATGGCCATTTCGACAACTTATGTCTCATCAGTGCAGATTTAAAATAAAAACATTTCAAAGACCATTAATTCAAAGATGTGTTAAAACTGATAGAGAACACATAACCAAATATTATTTAAACAAAAAGCCAAAATCAGCTAGGGACAGAGTTTTGCATGAGGGAGATACATCTTAGTTCAAACAAAATTAACAAAAATTTAAATATTGCAAATTTCCCTTGTAAAAGCGGCTTTCGGGTCAGCGTCAAAGTACTGACTACTGGGCTGGTGAATACCCTCGGGGACCAACGGTCCACCAGCAGTGGCATTGACACAACGGTAACCAATAACAAAAAAAAACCGAAGTTACTGTAAATTTGATCTCTGCATATGGCCATTTCGACATTTATGTCTCATCTAAAAGATTTAATGATACAGAAGTTATAATTATAGATATTTGATTATACTACCGATATTCATTGATCATAATGTAGTCGTACATGGATCGATCGGGTTCTATTAAAGTTCGGGTTTCGCCTTCGAGTCGGGATAAAAATATCTCGTTGTGTTTCTTGATTTTACACGTAACAATAGCCCTTTTCGTAAAATGTTGTTATCTTTTCCTAGATGGGAGCTCTCCCATCAAGTGGAGGTACGAACACTCTTCGCTTCCGGTTATCACTTGCATTGTCGGTTAACAATACACAACTAAAACCCTGAATGCATTTTAATTCCAACGAAATTGGTGAAGTGTCAAAGTAAACAGTAGTTGTATAGGCCGATAAGTGATTTGTATTAAACAAAAGAAATGGAGTTGTTCATTAAACGAAACAAGAAAGGTATACTTGATTGTTTCCGTAGTTACAAATTTCAAAAAACTGTTTCTGATTATAAAATTTTATTTATTTTACATCATGTATTTCATTACATTATAAAAATAATGAAAACATTCACAGTTTGATTATAAAGTTTGCAATAAGGGCTTTAATCGTGGTAAAAGGTGTTTATCATTATGGATGAACAAAATATACATCTCTGGATTTTCTTCAAAATTTAAAAAAAATATATACTATTTTTTTAAGAATTGATGAATACATGTGCAAAATTTTGTGTTCCCTCTTCAACAAAGAGTCCAAAGTAAATCCATTCTGTAAGTAACTCCACTCTATTTTTAGTAATGAAATTTATTTTTACCTATTCACGTCATTGAATACAACTTACAATGAGAGGCCCAAAACAGGTTATCTAATAAGTTTTTGGTTAGATTTTCTCTACTTGTATTAAATTGAATAGTTCGACACCCGACTACCGTCAAGAATAAATATACAAATACAAAAATCCCGAAATATTGCAGTAGATTTCGTAATATTTTACCGAACTGAGGTACATTGATCCTCTTGAGAGCCTCGACAGTGGTTTGAAAATAATGTAGCGTGCAAGGTGTAACAAGTATGATATACAGTTGCTTCATCCCAGGTTGACCTGGATCCAAGATATCCAAATAAAAAATATAATCAACGAGCTAAATTATGTACAGGGCTCTTTGCAAATAATAAATTATATACCTTAAATATGTACAAGGCTCCTTGCAAATAAAACATAATTTCTCTTTTTTAATACATACAACAACTAAAGGTGCAATCTGTCCTTTACCAAACGTGTGTGTTACAAGTTGTCCTTGGCACAATTTGTATATCCAATCTGTATTGGATTACCCAGAACTAATCTGCTTAACGTTATGGTTCACAAAGAATTACCTACCACTAAAGGTTTCTTCTTTTGGTTCCAATTCTTTACAGAACAATGAACACTGATGGACCTACGCTTTCCTTTTTATATCCAAAGATAGGATGCAGACTTATGAGTTATTAGTTTGTCAAAGGGGCGATACCTTATTGTAATACAACTTTCCAACTGAACACCACTTTACTAGTGGACCTTGTCCTTTTAACTTTCCCGCCGATGTCAGGATCACTCAAGCGTTTAACCAGATCAGTAATTATGATAACGATCAACAGTACATTCCATGACCTAGTTTTGGACACATAATTGAAAATCAAAAACGACAGTAAATAAACACTACATTACACATGCCTAAAAGAACATGCGTCCCGCATGATACAAACAAAATAAAAACCTTTTTAATGGTTTAAGTTGCTTTATTTTATTTACAACCATATATACATGTACCACAGTTGGTAAAACAATTCCCCGTGGTACAGATGTATGCTCTTTATTTTTCTTAGATATGGTGTACTTGTACATGAGAATATATCTCATATGTACACTTTGTTCAATTACTATTATCTAAATTTTTGTAAATTCTAAAACGAAAGGATTAATTCCCTCCATCGTAGTATTGTCCTTTGCTATATTTGATATTACTGATTATTCTGATTTCGTCTTCTTTTATATGTTTTAAACATTTTTTGAATATGGATTTCCTTTGTTTGGGTTCTAGTGCTGCTGCTGAGAAATTAATTTCCGGAATGGCCATACAGCTCATTAAAATTATTGCAGTTGGAGTTAACATATGTGTTATGGTCTCACGTTCATTTACTCTATATCCTTTCGTTAAATACCAATCCCTTTGGGTTTTAATCAATCTTTATATGGCCTCTTTGATTTCTGTTATACGGATTTTTTTAACGCCCTCTCTGTATGTTGTCTTGGGGAGACTTTCGGTCATACTCTCTCCAGTTTAAGTACCAACAGTAGAATGACCAACATCTATTGAGACTACGTTACTTTCATCAGCCATGACTACTTCATGATTAGTCTTGCTTGACGTACTAGGCATACACGTTCGTTTGCAGTCTCTATAGGACTAGACTTCCGAACACCCGGAATGAGCGGTTAAGTAGCTCGTCTAATACACGGTCCTAGCTGTACATGCTGAACGTCTTCTGTGGCTGTCATGGTCAGTTCCCTGTTTTCTTCTTCCTTTTCAGACCCCTCATCTTCCTTACTATCACTGTTTTCACTTACATTTCAAACACTTTCTTGATTTTCTAAGACATTTCCTGGATCCTGCTTCCATCATTCGTCGATCTCAGACTCACTGTCACTTGAAGTTAATGCTGCTTAGGATTTGTGATTTGGCTTCTAGTGGCTCTTCAGATTTTTATCCTTGTCTGTTTTATGATAGCACCCCCTGTTTGTCGCAAATGAACCTCGAACTGGCACATTGTGATAGATGACTATCTCTCGTCCTTGGTGGTGAATGAAGTAGGGCAAAAGCCACATTTCAATAAGTCTTTCTGTTTCCTAACAGTTGTCTTTGTCTTAGCCATAGCTGGAAACTGAAAATATAAATGGATATCATTCAAAAACTATGTACAAAATATTTATTTACAATTCATATCCATCATTTTATGGTCAATACTCCACCTCATAGTCAGTCATCCATGCTTGTTTCTTTCTCAAACGAGAACTTTTGTATTCTGTGGCTGTTTCTAGTTCTAACCTATCTTCATTTACTTCTTCTACCAGGTCAAATTTTAAGTCTATATGAACTAGATCTTGATTTTCCGATTTATCATCAGTTTTAGTCTTATCATTACCCTTCTCAGTTTCATGTAATTTTTCTATCTATTCTCGCAACAAGGTTTGAGGAATTTTCATCCGCATTCTATCAACGTGGATTATTTGTGGTTTACAACCTGTCCCACAATTTATTTTGTAAATCAATTCCACACATTGTTCTAGGACTTTAAATGGTCCCCTCCAGAAGCTAGTTAGCTTGGGTGAGCAACCCGCTTTCCTTATTGGGAAATAAACATAAACTTCGTCTCCCTTCTGAAATTTTTGATACGACAATTTTAAGTCATAATAGCGTTTCTGTCGTCTCATTTCTCCACCAACTCTATTTCTGACAAAACTATGGGTATCTTTTAGTTTTTCTTTCAGTTCTATGTCCATTTGTTGTTGGGGATATCTTTAATTGAATTGGGTATTTCATACTTAATGTCCAATGGTGTGACAACTTAACGGCCAAACATGAGATTATTTGGAGTCTGTCCCGTGGTCTCATGTTCGGACAATCTTTACGCCATCATGACAAATGGAACGTATTTATCCCAATCCTTTTGATGTTCTCGTACGTAAGAGCTCAGCATGGTCACAAGTGCTTTATTGAATCTCTCTACCATCCCATCTGACTGGGAGTGGTAGGAGTAGTTCTTGATTTCTTTATATTTAAGAGGTCCCACATTTCCTGAAATCATCTACTCTCGTATTGGCGACCTGGGCAGAATGAATTACAGAAGGCACACCAAAACGGACAATCAGCTCTTCAACAATCAGTTTGGCTATTGTACTTGCCTCCATGTTGTGCATTGCAAAGCATTCTGTGTACTGAATAAAATAGTCTGAAGATGTATCGATTTCCATTTTCTGTCTCAGGGAGTTCCCCAAGGATGTCAATTACTATCTTTTTCCATTGAGGACCCCGTTTCTACGATTGCCATGGGAGCGCGCTTTTTCCTTTGTGGATTTTTTCGACGCAAACATACCTCACACCCAGAAATGTATGACCTTACATCAGATTGTAACCAAGGCCAATAGTACCTGTTTTTCAATTTTGCTGTTGTTTTATGCACTCCTAAATGAGCAGCGTATTTTACATCATGAAAACATTGCAAAACTTTTCGGCGTTCTGACATCGCTTGAAGTTTGAAAGTTTTATCAGTAAGGTTTTCAAAACGTCTTATGATCAAACCATCTTGCAGCTCTAAATACTGCCACTGGCGCCATAATGATTTTACAACAAAACCCACTTATATCACTATATAGTGGTCTTTGACCTTCATTTAACCAAATTAACCATATTCTTACCACACGCTATATTTTCGCTATATCTTGGCGAGAACTGTTTAGTAGTTTGAACAAATATATGAAATTAAAAAAAAATATCAATATTGTTAGGTCTATAGTCGAGTATGACCCATTTCCAGGATGCCAGTAAGTGTTTGAACCGTCATTAAAAATACATAAACTTTTCTGTGACATTATGTCTTTAATCTTTTTACCTTTGTTATTGAACGTAGAACTACCCCAAAGTGGATTGTGAGCATTGAAATCAGCCATTACTATTGGTCGGTCAAGTTGTAAAGTTGACTCAGACTGGGGTTGAAATTTGCTGGTAAATATACAGAACATAATGTGATCGTTTTATCTAAAGAAATTCTCACTGCAACAGCCTGACGATCGGTTTTTAGATTAACAATACTATGGACAATATTGTTGTTGACAAGAATTTTAGAGCTGCCAGCAGCTCGTTCATTCTCAGCTACATAGATGCTGTAGAGAGAGGAGTTCTCTACATTTATAACTTATGTAACTTATAACTTTTCTTCAGGTGCGTTTCCTGAAGACAAAATGCCACAAGATTAAAAGTTATTTCAATAAAATTTATCTTAAAACCTCGGCAATTCCATTGAATTATATTGTTCATTTTAGACGTTTTGGTGATATATTTCCCGAAGGAGGGATGACGATGGACCACTTTCGGACGAAGACCTACTGTGTGGTCATTTATTTTCGATGTTGTTTTCCGTGTCCATATCAATCTGATCTTCAAAATGGTGAATGAAAAGATATGGAGTAAATGCACATGAGACAAAGTCTCTACAAATACATGGTAAAAAACAAGCAAAGAAAACGCTTTTATTGTTGTTCTTCATCTTGAAGTCACCGCGAGGCCTTCAACAATGAGCTTTGCTCATACCTCATAATAAGTTCAAGACGGCCCCTAGCACCGGTTTGAGCGGATTTCTTTGCTAGTTGTCTAGCAACGCTACATCCATGTCTTCATTGGTCATGGGTGCAGGATTGTCAACAAACATTAATTTTAAACTGGCAAAGTGCTCTTACAATCACTGTCATCCTTTAAAATAGTGAAATGTGGGCACTTAAAACAGGTGGTCAGAATTACATTTCGAAATTACAAAAATAAATGCCAAAATTTGAAAGTATGAACAGTATATCCATATGATAAATTCTCTCACGCACATGTACACCATAACTGAAATACATCTCTCGCACAGGGAATCTTTTTACGGACTCCACACTGCAGGAGAGACAAACTCCTGTCGTAAATGGTGAATGAAAGGATATGGAGTAAATGCACATGAGACAAAGTCTCTTCAGATATATAAAAAACAAGCAAAGGAACAACGCTTTTATAGTTGTTCCCCATCTTGAAGTCAACACGTGGCCTTCAACAATGAATTTTGTTCATAGCTCATAGTAAGTTCAAGACGGCCCCTAGCATCGGTCTGAGCGGTTCCCCAAATGTCAGTATTCCAGTACGGTTTGGGGCGTGGACCAGTTTTTTTTAGGTTTACCAGTATCTTCGTCTGAAGACAAGCTTTCATTTCTGTTAGAAGTGCTAATAGCCGAGTTGGACTTGTGACCATCTGCACTTCTTGATGTTTTTTATTTTCTGCAGTAGACAAACATTCTGCAGATTTCTGTTCGTTGTTCCTATTAATTTTAGAGGCAGTCTTAATGTTTGTGGTTTTAGAAGATGTTTGATCTTTGGAGGGAGATTTGGATTGCGATGATAGTGTTGCCTTTGTTGAATTTAATGTTTTTAAACTTTGTCCGCGTATGTGAATGTTGCCGTTGAAGATGTGATTGATGAGGAAATTTGTTGACGTGCGTCTTTGTACGAAATGTTTTTTTTTCTGTTTTAAGTTTTAAAATCTCCCTTTCCTTGATATAAAGTGACAATCCCGTGAGAAGGCCATATGCGCACCACTGCAGTTTGCACATTTCTGTGCATTACTACATTCGGTGCCCCGGTGTTCATCTTCTCCACATTTGAAGCATTTCAACTTGCCTCTGCATGTTTTGGCAAGTGAAACATCTAACAGGGTTTGGAAGATATTTGTCCACTTTTTTTACCAAAGGGCCTATTTTCACGGATACTGGAGGAACAGAGCAATTGAATGTTCTGAGAAATGTGTTAAGTTTGACTGGATGAAATGAATCGTTGGACCATTGTGACGCCTTGTGTTGATAACTCGTCACAAATTTCCTCATCACTGAGTTCAGATAGATACTGGCTTCTTTTTTTGAACTTTTTGAATTTAAAAAAAAATATAATTATTTTATGGCTTTATTCCACAAGATACCTCGTCTACTGTTTAACGTTTTATGATTTATGAGGGGATGTCGAAACTTTAAAATCCAAAATTTTTGTTATTTTTTATCAAGTTGTCACTCTGATATTTAGTGACTGTTTCAATTAAAAGATCGCCTGATCGCATTCTGGAGACATTTTTCAACGTTCCAGCAATACTTTGGAGAGTTTTGAATCGCAAACGGATTAATTTTAGAGACAGGTTTTTCAGGTGTTCCTGTTATGACAATAAATTTGGTCCAGTTAATATTTTCCTCTTAGGAAACACAATCATGTGATTTTCTTTTTTATTTGGAGCTGGTTGATTTGAAGTTTGTTGTGCCATGCAAGAAGGTAGAATGTTTCACCATCCTTGTCGCCCACCCACTACGGAGTGCCAACAGGGGCGATGCTTTAATTCCAGCGCTGTTTTCCAGCGCTGTCCACCAGAAAACACCAAGTGTTCCAAGAATAGAATACTCAAGCAGAGCGTAACCATCAGGCACTTACGCAAAGCGTACCACTTGATTGCCCAATAAGCCATCGCTTTCTCAAAAGCATCCACCATTGGTGAAAGGCTAAATGAGAAAGACACTAGTTTGTAAATCTCATTTTTGGAGGATATTTTGAGGGCTTGGCATGACCAGCCGATTGATCGGACCGGGTCCATATAATCTCCCGTTTAGATGATATCAGAGCCAAAGTAGGGTATAAACCCTTTATTCCCAGCCCAACGGATATTTATGGCCGGAGCGGGAGTCTGAATACAGGCTTGCACCCACCAGGATCTCGTCAACCATCGACACGGGTCTCGACACACGGAAAACGTGTGGCCTCTGTAAGGAAGAATCATACTCCAAGCTCAGAGGATACTGCGCCCTATTTTTCAGCCGGGACCTCGTACGGTGGTTTTCCAGACGAACTAACAAATTTACCAACTTCTGATTGTACCGAGAAATATGCAGAGTAGAGTTATCTAGGACGAGATGAGTGATTTCGAGCGCCATATGGTTCAAAATGAGAAAAAAACAATGGCTGGAAGAAATTTTAATGGATATGGAGTGGCCTTTAAAGCTTGAGTACTAGTCTTGCAGCTGTCCCGTGGATATATTTTCCAGATAATAAAGCTGTACAAAATGCCCAAGAATATGTTATGGTTGGATAACTAACTGTTTAACTTTGATAGTTTCTACGATTTTGATAAAGCTGATGTGGAATTCATATGTATCAGCCAAAAATATTTGAAAGGACTAATATGGGCATTACTTTCGACGTCACGATTTGAAAAATCCTTGTGTCGAATTTGATGACCCTACATGATATTACTTATGAGGCAGATGATTTTTCGCAGCAACAACAGCCCTACGTCCCTGGCAGAATGCACTCGCTCTCAAACAGCTGCCCTAATATTGATTGGCAAGGAACCACTAACGTGGGATCAAAAGGACAACAATCAGGGTTTCTGACTCAATCTCCACACTAGGCAGGCTCCTGTGATGACGGGTTTCTTTAATCAGTCATATGGACAGTCTGGGGGAGAAGTAAATTAAGAAGGACGTAAATGTCGAGTCAGGTATAACAACTATACTGAATATTTTACGAAAGTCAACCCACCTACAACCAAGACAAGCACAACCACCGAATATCCTCTCTGTAGGACATTTTCAGGTACCAACAATGATGTTTGGGACGAATTTGTCCAATACTTCGAAAATCTGTCTGAATTAAACAACTGGGATAAAGAAAAGGGTCGGAGGGTGATGCTCAGTACCCTTAGAGGTCAGGCTGAGACATATGCGTCTGGGATTCCATTGGTTGTACAAAGAAATTATCAACGGCTGAAGAAGAAAATGGAAGAGCGTTTTGGGCACACAGCCATGGAGAGTCACTAAGAGATTTTGGACAAGCAATAAGGGATTTGTTCAGACGGGCTTACCCGGGCAACCCTGAAATTTGAGAGGAAAATGCAATTAAATCATTTCTAGGCGAGTTTGGCCAGTCTGAGGAATTTAGGCTTGCCGTTAAGAGGACTAGACCAAAGACTTTGCGAGAGGTCGAACTAAATGCAATGCAAGAGGAACGCTTAAGAGCAGATGAAAAGCACCTTGATAGGGAACAGAAACCGACACAATGTCCTATATATGAAGTTGGAGAAGAAAAAAGCCAGCCATAAGTGTGTGATGATACCTGCAGTTCCCAAAATAAAGGGATCGGGGGAATGGCAATCAGAATTTTAGAGATTATATACCGCGTTATTATTCACAGAAACCTAGTATAGGATCCCAAGCGCGACCCTATAACCAACGATTTGCACGTGGAAGTGGAAGACCCCTTTGTTCAGTAACCGTCCACAGAAAATCCGAGGAACTCAGGAGAAGCCTTGAGCAAATCAGGAGTACAGCCTTTAAACTAGAAAGGACCGAGACATATGGCCGTGTGTCAGTAAAGAAGGGACGGCCTAATCTAAATGCATCGCGAAAGGCTAGGCGGAAGAGGAGAAAAAAGAGAAAGTTGAATCAGAATAAACAAGGTACAACTTTTTCAAATGATTTAGTTCTACTGATGACGATGTATCAGGTACACTGAGCCTAAAATTGGGAGTCTCGGATAAACCGGGAATCGGTACGTCGAAAATCCGGGTTAAAGGTTCGGGTAGTATGATGGTGCAGGGCACAACTGAAGGTGCCCTGTTAAGATGAAAATTGATACAGGAGCAAAGAGCACTTTTATCACTAGAAACATGTATGAGCCTATTCTTCAGGTTATCGATGGGACATACGTTATGATAATTGGATTGCTTAGGAAAAGCCCCAATGTCCTTTACTTTTGATGACATGGTATACGAGCATGACGTTGTTGTAGGAGTAAATTCTAATCTTATTGGAGAGGATTTTATCACTTTCTATCAATGTGTATTGGGACCATTATGAATCCAGTTTCATCATCAGCGGAAGTCGCATACAATTAGATGAGAAAAATGTCTGGACGGGTAGTAGCTCAAGAGACCATACTGGTACCATCCGGGTATAAAGCTGTAATCAGGTCAGGTTTAACAAACCGGGCCGGAATTACAGGCAGCTAATTGGGCATCCTGACACCTGAAAAACGAGTCATGGAGAGATATAGGCTTGCAATTATAGCAAAGACTCTTATTGATGCCGCTAATCAGATTATTTATACTCGTGTATATAATCAAGGTCCAAGTCCAAGTGAAGTCAAAGTTTATAAGCATACACACATGGCTCTGTTTAATCAGGGAAATGGTTCAAAAAGAAAAAAAAAGAAAATTAGAGACGTCTGGCGGAACTAACCGATTTATCTAGATTCTTTGATCCAGATAACAAATGGAATGAAACAGGAAACCATTGAGAATGTAAACAAAGTAATAGCGAAACCCCGGGTGATGACAGTTTTAGGTAAGATGAAATGAATAATATGATTGATTGATTGATTGATGGTTGCTTAACGCTTACTTTAGCAATATTTCAGCTATATCGTCGCGAGAACTAATGATAATAGAGTAAAAAAGTCACTTAAAACATATTGCTATGTACAGATAAAAATCAAATTATAGATAATTTAAGATAAATAGATCAAATTTGATTAAATTTCAAAATTGGATAATATACTTATATTTTACTTTACAAATTGACAGCTTTTAAAAATGGAATAATTTTGTCGCCAGCGACGTTTGTAAATAAAGCTTAAAGAGAATCATCCGTATAAAATGTGCCACGTATGTCGGCAACATCAACACAGTCAAGTAAAATATGTTGTATTGTGTAAGCAAAATTACACGGAATACACTCAGATCGGTTTTCACCATTTATAATGTAACCATGAGTTGTTCTTGTATGCCCTATTCGACACCTTGTCAAAACAACTTGCTCCTTCCAATTTTGCTAGTGTACCAACTTCTGATTGAATGTATTCCGTATAATTTATTATTTATTAGCAAGTCCCGTCTGTCTTGCCATATCTTTTGGATGTATGTACTTATGAGAGGCTTCATGTCAGTGTAAGGCACTGAACAATCCGCCACCTTATCATCTAATGCATCCTTTGCCTCCTGGTCAACAACTGTGTTTCCATAGATCCCTACATGACTAGGAATCCAAGTTTTAATGACTTCTTTGCCTATACCAACTCAACGCCTTTAAGAATAACTGGGTGTTTTGTCTTTCGACTTTCAATTGCCAATGGACATGAGAGAGAATCAGAACAAATCAAGAACTTACTTTTTCGCGATGAAGCAACACATTTGAGTGCTAAGTAAATAGCGTTAGCTTCAGCAGTAAATATGGAACTTGAGGATGGTAGTCGGAGAGTTGCTGCTCGATCTCCGAAGACAGCTGCACAGGCCACCCTGTCTCCATCCTAAGATCCATCTGTGTATATAGGCAAGTATTCGGGGTGTTCAGATTTAATTTTTGCAAACTCCTGTTGGATAACCAGAGGATAAGTGTCAGATTTTTTTTATATTTTCGTACTCCGAAATTAAATGCTGGTTTTGGGTTTAGCCATGGAGGCTTTTTGTGGAGTTTGAATTGGCGCTATTTCGTTCAACTGTACATTGGCAGATTCCAAGTGTGTTTGGATACGAAGTCCAAAAGATTTAATAACATTTGGCCGTTTATCATATGTTGTCTTGTGAAGTGGTCTGAAAACACAGTGGTGAGCAGGATTAATTATATAATTTTAGCTCTGGGTCTGTGTGCAGTTTCCGTTCACAACAGAAATGCATTCCAACGGTTTTAGAGCTTAAGAACTTAAACCCGTTCTCTACGCCCCATTTTCAATTCTGTTTGTCTTTCTATGTTATTGATGTTTTTACCACTATAACATATCAGGAAGTCATCTACATACAGTGACCTATCAATGTAATTTTCAAAACCTGAGCTAAACTATTGATTTTAATACTAAACAATGTAACAGAGGATGCTTCCTTGGGAAACACCTATCTCCTGTTCAAGGGATCAGAGAGCGTAGAGTTTACTCTGACATTAAATTCCCTGTCTTAAAAAAGTTTTCAATAAAAATTGTCAAATTTCCTCTCAACCCCATATTAAAAAGATCCGCAAAAATGACGTTACAATGGTTAAACGTCATACATCTGTCAATCAAAAAGACGGACTTTCAAAGAAACGTGTACTATTTTGACTTTTTTACCTTTTTTAGAAGGGTTCCAGACCATTTTCATTTCCAGACCAGCTCTCCATTTTCGTATAATATAAAAGTAGATTAAAAAATCTCTCTGAAACTAATATTGTGTACCTTTGTAATTTATTTCAAATGATTTCAATGATTTATATTGCATAGCTCCGTCCTTAGGGACCGACCATTTAACTTGAAAAGGGGGGGGGAGGGGCTATGGTTTTTTTTTTCTAAAAAATATTTTGGATCTGATTTTATGTGAAAAAAATTTCTGAAGGAGGCATTTCCCCCCCCCCCCCGTTCAGGTTAAATGGTCGGTCCCTTATCTTATCTTTTCTTTTTATACTCTTATTGGTTATTTGTTCTCTATCAGCTTAACTGCCTTTACATAATTTAGATTTATGGATTTCCAAATTTTTGATTTGATCTTCACTGAAGAAAAATAATTTGTCGAAATGGTCATTTACACAATAAATTCACAGCAACCCTAACATAAAAAACGGCAAGTACTATGATCTGACAATCTGCCTGCTTCTTTAGCATATCTGTATGCTTTATTACAGACTTAAAAATACCAATATGGATTTCAATTTCCTAAATCTATGTCTCGTCACCTAAAAAAATAATTCATTATAGGGACAATGTTTTGCACAGTGGAGAGACGCCCTTATTTTTCCGAGCTTGATAAATGTTTTGACAGTTACGATATGGCTATATCCGGATTATCTCTGACATAATTTGTGCCTTTTCAAACAGGCAAGAACTATTATATTGTTCCTCGACATCTTTAACGTTCACTAACCTATAAAATCTTAATGTGTGTTTTTCCGGATCAATATTTCGTACCTCTCTATTTTTCTATTGTCCTCTATTTAGGGATAATAGTGTGAACAACTGTTTATTGAATTTGGGGAAAATCAACAAAGACTAAAAAATACATGAGTCATGGTGATCATTTCACCATTTCTCCGCTGGATGAATCCTTTTTAATTTTTGGCTTTTTTGGGGTTTTGTTTTGTTTTGTTTTTTTTTTGTTTGTCTTTTTTTGCCAATTCTGCACATGTTCTGCAAAATTTGAAATATTTTCCAGGAAAACGGGCAGCAACCAAAAGACCCCCAATAGTCTTGATCCACCTACGCATGTATTGTTTTTTTTTATGTCAAATAAAACTATGTCCAAAATATACTCGGATCCAAGTTTTTTTTTGTTCAGAGACAAAACAGAATAAAAACCTCATGAATATAGCTTGCTTTCTTCTTTACTTTTTCGCTTCTTCTAAATGCAATCCTGGTATTATAAATATTAAATCATTGTTAATTCGTTACATGTACATGCATACACAAAACAAATATACGAGAAGAAATCTGGCCGATTATTTATACTTGACGTTTCTAACTTTAGCAGCAGCGTTGAAAGATACGGAATAACGTGAATAACGCTTTCCCGCGAAAATGGACGTAAATTGTGAATTTTGGGAGGTTTTTATTCTTTATCTCGAAAAAAACGCACGTTAACCCCTAATTTTTATTTCACATTTGAATTCCTTGGTGCAAGCCCTACAACATATATGAAATTCAGGGAAAAATCAATGTAGGAACTATGACAAAAAGTTTTTCAAATATACGAATTCTCAGGTTTTAGAACTTAAAAGGAACAAAAAATAAGATATATATAGAAAGAAATGAATTAATTTTGATCTCATGTAATAGTTTCAGTCTGAAAGTTTAACCCGCAGAAAGAATTTCTAGGCTATCTATAGAAATAAAAAAGATATACCGATTTGAAATTAGCCCGAAATTTTGCAGTTATTTAAATTTTTCCTCAATTTTACCGAATTTCGACGCTTTATATCTTGAAAATTAGCCCGATAAGGTATAAATATTTTTGCATATTTGGAAAGTACGTATCAAAATTGTGCAATACTCAAATTTTCAGAAGTTTTTCAATGTAGATCGAAACTGTGTCGTATGCCCTTAACCATATTTCCATGTTGTGTCATATGCTTTTTTCAATATCGAAAAAGACAGACACAACATGTTGTTTTTTTTAAGAAGGTGTTTCTAATAAGTGTCTCAAGATGGTCTATAGTACCACGCCCTTGTCTAAATTCGTTTTGTATATTAGACAGTAACATTTACTTCAAGAAACCAAACCAGTCGATCATTTATGATGCGTTCTATGGTCTTACAAACGCAACTAGTCATCGCCAGTGGACGGTAATACGACGGTTGTGGATGATCCTTACCTGGTTTTGGAATTAGGACTATTGTTGCTTGTTTCCACATGGATGGTAAGTTTCCTGTTTTTCAGATATTAAAGTTAAGTTTTGTTTTTTTCTTTTTGTTATTTAATTCGTTGAAATGTGGAGCCTAAATTTTTAGATGAAGAGTGTTAGGTAAACGTTTGTCCTTTTTTATTGGCTATTTCCTTTTCAGAGGTTAAAAAATCTTGGCTGTTTTTAAGATGATGGACAGTAGCTTTCTTATTTTTGCCTTTTATTTTTTGAATCATATTCAAAACTTCATAGGGGTATGAGAATTTAATTTTGAAACAAAGTTACGCCAAGAAGTGCGCCTTCTTTGTTTCAATGTTCTGCGAGCCTTAGCTCTAAAGGCACGGAAATTGCCAAGATTATCTGTTGTGGGATGTTTGTTTAACCGTTGTTTTGCCTTCTTACGATTTTTAAGATCATCGCAATCGTCATCGAACCATGGTTTGCTTGGGTGTTTTGGATTAGTCGAGGTCTTTGGAATGGTTCCATCAGCTATGGAGAGTATTTTTTTATTTAACAGTAGAATGGGATCATCAACATCTTTAAACAAATCTGAATGGAATTCTCCTTGACACAGTTTCTGGTAAAAAGACCAATCAGCTTTGTCGAACTTGAATCTCTGTGGCTTTGTAGGAAGAAAGATGTTCAAGAGTAATAGGAAAGTGATCACTACTACACAAGTCGTCATGTACTTTCCAAGAGAAATCTAAGAGAAGAGATGGATCAGTAATAGTTAAATCTATAGCTGTTTAAGCCCCATTCCAAGGATGTAACTACATGTTTGAACCATCGTTGAAAAAATATAAATCTTCCTGTGACATTAAGTCTTCAATTTTCTTACCTTAATCATTTAATGTAGAACCCATGATGGGTTATGTCCGTTGAAATTGCCCATTAGTCCGTTAACGTCTTGAGATGATTGAGAATAGGATTAGTATTAGGTGGAATATAAATAGAACATAATGTGATAGTTTTATCTAAAGATAGTCTAACAGCAACAGCCTGAAGATCAGTTTTTAGATCAACAGGGCTAAGAACAACATCACTGTTGACAAGGATAGTTGAGCCGCCAGCAGCTCGCTCATCCTCTGCCGCGTAAGTGCTGTATAACGAATAGTTCTTTATGTTAATATTATCGCTTTTCTCTAAGGTTAATGAGGACACCATACCCAGAAAAAAATTACCATTTAAATTTCTTTGTTTTTGGATATATTGTAGTATTATAGGAGCATGACGTTGTTGTGTGAAATTTTCAAAACCCCTTACCAGGCTTTTTCTCGAGATATATAGGACAAGAGTAACCTGCTCCTTGGTGTTAATGGGTATTAAAAACAAGGATATATTAGGACAGACTGTATTGTGCATGTTGTTAGTAGGGGAAAAGTAACCACCAATGGTATAAGCTGTGACTATTGAAGATGTGATAAAATAGAATTAAACTTCGATCTTGCCACGTCGTAGCTTCAAAATTACTACAATACTCCCTTAACTTGCAATTTGTTAGGCCTTTTCATGCTCTTGCCGGACCATATTTCATGCCATGAAAAAACTCGTGTCATTTGCCATGTCTTTGGACTTTGATTTTTGTAGTCATCGCTTCCCTTGTTCCTTCGGTATTCTAATGCCGTTGTTTCATTGAATATATTATTTGAAATCACAACAATAATATATTGAAAAATCAGTATAGCGAACCAGGCTTTTAAGAGACCTACAAGCATTCAAAGTTGACAACATTGCCCTCCTCCCTTAAAAAATTTTGCCGACAATAGTAAAAAAAACGGAAGTGATGTCACCGGCAGTGCTTGTAGCACCAAAACCAAACTACCATAGTGATGTGAGTGTATACGGTCTTCGCTTTACTAGAACAGGAAGTTGTAGGTTGCACATGCCAAACCGGAAGTGGATACTTTCTTGCCTACTGTTAAACATAAACGTTGTCATTTACAAATTCTTATTTTGTGATATATTGTTCGACACGTGCCACCGGAGTCCTTTAGAGAGAAAAAGGAGCGCACATTCGGTGCCTGAAGAAGTGTATATTTCCCGTTGGCCACCATTTTGACCGGAAGTGAACTAATATGCTGTATATAGGGATATTTTGGATAACATTGACTAAATGAAGGAGTTGATTTTGATCATATTTTCTTGTTGCAAACTTCTAGGGAAATCAGCTGTGGCTTGTTCTAGGAGTATTCCTATCATTTCTGCGTTAATTGTTTGAAGGAGAGATAGCTTTTGTTTTTCTAGGGTGCCTGCCATTTCCCCACAATTTTCGAGTTTTGTTATATCATTATTTTCTCTTTTCTTATTGCTTTGTATACATCATTGACTTTTTCAAAATTATCTCTCTATATTTTTTAAATGTTTACAGTTACTTTCCCTCTTCAGCCCTTTTACTGTGTTTTTTTCAACTTTTTTAAGATTACCTCCCTTTTTCATCCTTCATCCCATTCGGAGCAACTTGAATTTTTACCACCATTTTTCTGTTTCCATGGCAACGGTTTCCATTTTGATATTTTCAAAGACCAAAACATATACGTAATAAGTAACCAACCTGTCAAATTTCATTCAATTTGGAGCAATAAAAAAATTTCCCGCAATTTTGTGTTCCTATAGCAACGGTAACCATTTTTATATTTTAAACACCAAAACTCGCTTCTACACATGCTTAGTAACCTACCTGTCAGATTTCAACCCATTTTGAGCATTTTGATTTTTTTCCTGCCATTTTTAATCACGTGACAGCTGTCCTCATTAACCTTAAATGAGTTTCCTGAAGACAAAATTCCACAGGAGAATACATTTGGACATGAAAAGAAATCTCAATTAGATTAATTTTCAGACCTCGACAGTTCTATTAAATTATGGAATCCAGTATCAACGTGGTGGCCTGATAGGGGACCAATCCCTTCGGGATCTATGTCACTGATCACTTCCGTTGCGATATGTGGACCTTCCAGAGTCACTAGCGGATGGAGATCTACTATTAGATCTCCTCTCCTTGGATAAATCTGGTGTTGGAAGTGTTAAATCAACATCCATTCCGTCCTGGTCGTCATCCGACTCCCACTTTGGTAATGGTGGTAATTCGCTGAAACGGTTGTGTACAGTTTTGATCCTATTTGATGTTAATTTTTTATCTATTTTTTTGCTTATGGACTTTTTTTCTGTTTTTGTGTAGACTTACTTGCTTGAGGCTCTGCAGCTGGAGTGTTTTGTTCAGTATTTTTTTGCTGGTTTGATCTTCCTCTAGAAGGAGGAGCATGAACTTCAGCTTGTACTTTTGAGGGGGGTTGAACAGATTTATAAGTTGGTTTGAATAAGTCAGCGGGTAAGGCTTTTCAGAAGTTATTGGCCAAGTGAAGAAGGATTGTGTTGCAACTGTAGAACTTTGTTTAACAATACTTGCGTATGATGGTTTACCAGTAATGGAACCATTATAGACTGAAAAAATCCGTCTTGCCTCTTGATAACAATGCTGTTCTGCTTTGATACGTTGAATTTTCTTTTCTTGCATGTAAATTTGACAGTTTTTGGAGGATGCCATATGTTCTCCACTGCAATTAAAACACTTTGCAGTGCTATTATAGTTTTGAACATCATTGCCCTCCTGTCCACATTTACAACAGCGTTGCTTTCCTCTACAGGAATTACTTCCATGATTAAATTTTTGGCACTTGAAGCAACGCACTGGTGAAGGAATGAATGTGTCAACCTTAATTAAAAAAGGACCAATGTATGTGGATTTAGGACCCGAAGGTTTGGAAAACTTTAAGAGGTAGGTTTTTAAATTTATTGTTTCCTGTCAACCTTTTTGGTGAATCTCTTTACATATATTACACCTTGCGGTTGAAGTTCTTTGCAAATTTCATTCACATACAAAGGTCTCTAGTGATTCCATTACTACAATTCAAATTTGAATTCGGTGTCGAAATTATAAGAATATCACCAACCTTAGTAAGTTTAAGAATATTTTTTATTGGTTTTGCCTGTCCGTTGGATCCATTTCTAAATTTTTTTTTACATCTCTAGCACAGCCTTTGATTGTTTTATCAAGACCAAACAGTGAAATTTTGGTTAATGGTTTGGATTCCATGGTACTTTGCAGTACTATGAATCAGAACCAGTCAGAATTTCTAATTTTTGATGGATGTTCGTCTTCATCAGTTGTGTCTTAATCTCATTTACTACTCCACCCTCCCCAGTTGTTGGCTCATGTCTCCTTGGCGTTATTGAAAAATTCACTGCCTTGCTCCCCATCCGCCGCGGAGTGCCAACAAGGGCGATGCTTAAACACGGTGGATATCCAACGCAATTGTACTGGAAATGAATCCAGGTCCATCATGATGCAATTATCCAAACCCATTGCAAGTCAAAAATCGTAAACCGAAAGCATCAATGATACAAGGACAGTATAATCGTACAGATTATCTCTTCAGGGAGACAAGCATCGTGCCAGGGGTTACCCAGCAATACAACTCTCCGGAATAGCATCCACACGATTCACCCATGAGCCACCGCCTTCTTTAGATATTTTGTAAAAGAAAAACTTTAAAAGTTCAGTTTAAAGTACGACAATTGACAAATATTGAATCTAAAAGGCTTGGCAAGACCAGCCGATTGATCGATACGGGTCCATTCGACCGCCCGTCTAGAAGAAGTAAGGGCCAAAGTAGTGTGTTCCAAATACCAGGATCCCGTCCTCCACCGACACGGGTCGTGAACACACGGCAAACGTGTCGCCTACATTAGAAGACTCTAACTTCAAGTTCGTAGGTGTGCGCTTCGGATCTATTCCACCCCGGGACCAGAACGGGGAATAAGTTAGAAAGAATCATACTCCAAGCTCAGAGGATGCTGCGGGCCTATTCTTCAGCCAGGACTGCGCACGGTGGCATTTGTTTTTGAAGTCCTGGTATTTCAAGGTGATACAAATAAACACTCCATATATACATGTAGCGGCAGAAGGATTGTTATTTGCCGTTAAGGGAAATCAAGGAAAGGAAGTGTCAATTATTAACTTGGTCATAAATGCTCCTTATTTGTAGTCCATCTGTGTCAATTTATATGAACAGGTCTCAATAATATGAAGCCGAATTTTAGGCTTCTATAGTTTCTTGATTTCCAATTGGATGAAATTTTTGTTATTGAGTGAAAAATTATCATCATTATTTTGTAAGTTTGGTGAAATTAAGGAAGTAAGCAATGTGCTTATTCTTCTTATCTTTTTGGAAGTTTTGTAAGAACGCAAAACAGCATTCAAATAAAACAAATGTCAGAATAAGAAAACTAGGTAAACATTTTCAATCGAGGACTGTTTGTGAGCACTTTCCTTCTATCGACATTTTTTAATGATTTTTCCACTTTTAAAAATTATTCTTGACTATTTGTAATTTTCTAAGCTTTTTGTCTAAGTTGCTGACTCTTGAGTTTTTGAATTTCGGGAGATATTTTGATTTGTTTTATCCTTTTATCTGTTCGATACACATTTCTTTGGCGTATGATTCTACTTCAAAACTGAATTTAGGATTAAAACAGTAGAATTGTCATCTAGATGATGTTTAAGATTTAGCAGTCTTTAATATTTAGTCTTGGTGCGTTCAAGAAGGCAAAAATTGTCGATTTTCTTACATATAGGCTGCACTTTTAATTATGTCGCAGAATTGTTCCATATTGTATGCAGATTAAAATTATGGATTTTATTTCAGACTTGGCATATTGCCTGAAAATGTCAAAGACGGTATTATTTGATGCATTTATACTGACACCACATACATATTTAAAAATGATCAAGTAATTTGTCACACATGAAATTGTTTACAGACATATCAGTCTCAAAGTACATGTAATTATCTCTATAATTAATTTTGCAGACAAAGAATTAATTACACCCATATATCATTACCGTATACTAATATTGGATTAATCAAATGATTAGAAATGTATTAACGTATTAGGATCAACTTGTGCTTCCCCAAAGCTTTATTATAAAAGATTGTGGTCATGGAGTTAGTAGTCTACCTGTATTGGGTTTTATTCGTATGCTTTATACGATAGGGAAACGGGACAGATAAAGGGGAGGTTTGGGTACCCATAAACCGGTTTAACCCTACCGCTGGCTTTTGCAAGTGCCGGTACCAAGTCCGGCTGTCACGAGTTCCTATCGTTGTCTACGTTTGTCTTTTGTCTTATACGTGTTTTTCTTGTGTAGTTCCCTTGCAAATTGTTGCATGTAATTATAATTTTCAGCCATTGTAGGTGTTTCCTGTTATCCGTTTTTTAACATTAAACTAATTTGATATAAGCTTTGAGAGAAGGTATACCAATATTTGACAATCACATAATGCAGGGACAGCTGGTGTTGAGGACAATTTCAAAATATTAATAAGAACATACATTTTCTTTAACTTCATTCCTGAACTAAAACTAACATTTTGATTGTTTTGGGAAACTTACACCTTGGATTTCTTCAAATTGTCAGATAAATCGTATTCATCCCAATACTTAAGGGGGTAAACCTGGGGAAGCCTAAAATTTTTCACTCGTTTAATTTTCTTATCATTTTCAGTATTAAAGCTACACATGTTCATGTCGACTTTCAGCAATTTTCAACAATTTTTACCATCCCGTTTTATGTCTAGTGGTCATCAAAGATAACCTGTTTCCGCATATTATTTGGTCCGTTCAGGACCTGATTGTGGTGTATAAAATTGGCTCTAATTAAATTTATATTTGATTTGAAATTATTTCAAATGCAAAAATTCTGTAGTTTAGACATGTGTGAAAGTAAGCATGAATAATGATAGTAAATTTAACTAGTTTGAACTGAAATACATGGGTGTTCTGAATAGTGTAGGCTGAATTTTTTACTCTGTTTTGGTCACTATCAAACACTTCTTGTAAAAAAATCTGTCGTTTAATTTTCACCAAAAACTGAGAATATTTTAAAGATATATTAAATTTTTTGAAAATTCTACCGCCCCATTTTTTCTTAATTAAGAATAAAGTGGGTAAAATCAATAAAATTGATGCATCTGTGCTTTAAATTACCTCCCTTGAAAGAAATCTGACTTTTACATACTTTCATTATCTTCGGACAGCAGTGCAAAAATGTAGAGTAAAATGCACTCATTTTAAATAACTGGATGTTGGGTTTTTGTTTGCATGACAAAATTAATATTTATTTGCTGTGTGGAAAAATTTTTACAATTTTAAAATTTTGATAATACCTATTGTAATGATTCTATTTGTTTGTGTAAGTAATAAAAAAGTGAAAAACAGAGTTATCTCTTCCTACCCCAAGTCTACTCCCTTAAATAACTTATCAAAGTAAATTTGAAGGCCAGATTCTGACTTTGATGTTATATTAGATCGTTTGCATAAAGTAGGTCGTTGATTGAACTGTCTCCACTTCAACAGGAGCGTCTTGATAATTGAAATATTTAAACGAAATGATTTATGTAGATTTTAGATACATTAGGACTAAAATTATTATTTCCCTGACATAATCCAATCTCGGAAGTTATATGCTCTGTTTGTTTCTAAGTATAATGCTAGTTTCATTTAAAGAATGCATTTGTAGAGACTTTGTCTCATTTGCATCTATAACCCTCATTTAAATGGCTTTATCTTAAAGTTTCTTGTATTGAAACAGTTAAAAAAGCATTTTTTACACATTTATTACTTGTATAAAGCTGTATGGTTTTATATATTGATATTTTTAAAATTTATTACAATTGTTAAATATACTTAAGGTAGATAGATAATTAAATTCATTTCCATGAGATTTTGTTATAAGTCGGCACAATTAAAGAACCAACCCTACCAACCTGTAATCTGTAATAAAAAGTATGGGTCATCATGCTTGATTTTTGTAGAACCGAGGTCAAAGTTTGCTTATTTTTAGCAATTTTTTCAGCCAAATTAGTAAAGAATGCGAGAGAAAATATGGAAAGTAAATTTTCAGCGCAATATAAATGAACCTTTTACCCATGAGAATTTTATATATTTTTGTAATAGATCGTTTATGTTGTAATCATAATTTCTAATATCTAAATTTTACGAAATTTTGTTCAAAACTAAGGAGTATCTCCCTCATGCATAGCTCTGTCCTTAGCTGCATTTTGGCTTTTCTCTTTAGATCCTTTTGGTTATTTGTTCTCTATCAGCTTTAACATGTTTTTTTGGTTAATGGACTTCCAAATGTTTTGGTTTTGATCTGCACTGATGAGACATAAGTTGTCGAAATGCGCATATGCAGAACATAAATTGACAGTAACTTCGGTATCTTGTTATTTGTTAATTATTTACAACGAAAAAATGTATATGTCACCATGCTTTTTTTTTCAAAAGTTACCGTAATAAACATTATTTACGGAAGAGGGAGTTTATTAGTCAATCAATTATTACGTCACAAAAGAAAACCTGTCAAATGACTGTTCCGGACAAGGAAATCAAACCAATTCCGTATCCGTCTCTGTATTTTTCAAATGCCCGACTACATTGCCCAGCACACCATTGTCTATCTACCTTAACAATTCTCGTTACGAGATTGCTGAAGTTGGCATAAACAATCCATCAATCAATAAATTCATTCCTTCATTGCTTATTTCAGACTGGAATTTGTCTCTTCTGCACTGTGGAGTTCGTAAAAAAGATTCCCCGTTCAAGAGAAGTACGCTCTATAATACAATTCAGTTATGGTGTACTTGTGCTAAGAGAATTTTTCATATGATGCACTTTCATACTTTCAAATTTTGGAATTTATATTTTTCATACTATCAAATATTTATTCTGACCTCCTGTTTATGGTGCTAGCATCTCGTGATTTTATTCTGCTAAGTTTTCTTAATTTTTCAACAGATTCCAGCGATTGTAAAACACTTTACCAGTTAATTTTTATGTTTGTTGACAGCCCGCATTCATGGATATTGAAGAGCATGGATGTAGCGTTACTCGTCAATTAGCAATTTATTCCGCTCAAACCGGTGCTAGGGACTTACTTTGAGATATGAGCAACACTCATTGTTGACGACCTAATGTGACTTCAAGGTGAAGAAAAACAATAAAAGCGTTGTTCTAATGCTTTGTTTTACCATTTATTTTTAGAGACTTTGTCTCCTGTACATTTACTCTATATCCCCTCAATGTTTATATCTTTCAAAATGGCATGAAATTTTTCCTATACTCACATTCTTCTTAATTCATAAAATAATGTTGAATGAAGTTCAGTCAAAAATCTAAAGAAAAGCAAGATGTGTTTGTGAAACAGTATGCCCCCGGTAGCAACCATGCCTACCATACAAAATTCATGCTAAAATTGCATTCAGTAGAAATTAAGGTTAAGCAGACATTTGTACTAAGCACCATGAGATCTATTCACATAAGAATATAAAGTCTCATCAGCTTCATATGATCAATATACAGGCCAAATATAAAGCCTTCGACTTGACTGAAATTGTTTTGGTTGATTTGTACCAAGCTTCATTACATCTATTCACATATGGAATATTAAGTCTCTAGTAATTGTAATTAGTGAGGTAAAGCAAAATCTATATTTTGACCTTTTGACCTTTTTTACCCGACCTAAGTGAAATTTGTGTGATGCTGTTAAGCTTGATATGACCAATATACAGTCTAAATATGAAGATCCTATCACATCTGGTTGAAAAGATATAAGTAACCTTTGAACTTACCCAAATTTTTTTGGTGGATTGTATTAAGCTTTATCAGATCTATTCACGTATATAATATCAAGCTTTTAGCAATTGTAATTAACGAGATGAAGCAAAATCTAGATTTTCACCTTTTGACATTCGTGACGACCTTTGACTTGACCTTAGTGAAATTAGCATGATGGTGTTTAGCTTCACATGATCATTCCACATTCCAAATATGAAGAGTCCTATCACATCTGGCTTAAAAGTTATGAGGCAGGTTAAAGTTGCGGACAGACAGACCGACAGACAGACAGACAGGACAAAAACAAATTGCCACCGATCTAATGATCCGGGACCATAAAAACATGTTTTCCGAGTACCAATGAAAACGCAAGGCTTCATACTTTTTGCTATTTTCATCAAATAACTAAATACCGAAGTTATTTGCATATGCGCATTTCGACAACTTATGTCAGTGCAGATAAAATCTAAACGGTTGGAAATGCCAATGTATTTGTTAATATACAGGCTAAAAACAATGCCCTGCATAACTTGTTTTAAGCAATATCACTCACAATACAAGGCATGTTATTCACACTTTTGATGTGTTGTCCGTATTCGCGTATGATTGATTTTTTTAATTTTCCACCGACTATCAGTAAACATTTCCCCACATTATGAAAAACATCCCCTGAGATGATTCTCACAACGCCCTGTTTTTCCTCAACATACATTACTTTCACTCTGAATGACATCGAATCGGTTTCAAATTTTTGGAGATTTTTGAAGGGTAAGGCACATGTCTACAAATTTCAAAATTTTTTGATGTTTAGACATGGATATTGAAGAGCATGGATGTAGCGTTATAACGCCAAGTTTTCTTACATTCGACTTGATGAGTGCCCTGTGATTGTCTATATGTTGTAGTTGTCAACTAGCTTAAGACACTACTGCTTTTGTCGGGCAAAGGATGACAGTGATTGTAAGAGCACTTTGCCAGTTTAATTGATGTTTGTTGACAATCCCGCACCCATGACCAAGAAAGACATGGATGTAGCGTTGCTCATTGTTGAAGGCCTCATGGTGACTTCAAGATGAAGAACAACAATAAAAGCGTTGTTCCTTTGCTTGTTTTTTACCATGTATTTGTAGAGACTTTGTCTCATGTGCATTTACTCCATATCCTTTTATTCACCATTTACGACTGGAGTTTGTCTCTCCTGCAGTGTGGAGTCCGTAAAACGATTCCCCGTGCGAGAGATGTATGCTCTCTATATTTTTCAGTTATGGTGTACTTGTGCGTGAGAGAATTTCTCATATGGATATACTATTGATACTTTCAGATTTTGGCAATTATTTTTTGTAATTTTCGAAATGTAATCCAGACCACCTGTTACAAGTGCCCACATCTCACTATTTTATAACGCCAAGTTTTCTTACATTCGACTTGATGAGTGCCCTTTGCTTGTCTATATGTTGTAGTTGTCCACTAGCTTAAGACACTAGTGCCTTTGTCGGGCAAAGGATGACAGTGATTGTAAGAGCACTTTGCCAGTTTAATTGATGTTTGTTGACAATCCCGCACCCATGACCAAGAAAGACATGGATGTAGCGTTGCTCGACAATTAGCAAAGAATTCCGCTTAACCCGGTGCTAGGGGCCGTCTTGAACATACTATGAGGTATGAGCAAAGCTCATTGTTGAAGGCCTCATGGTGACTTCAAGATGAAGAACAACAATAAAAGCGTTGTTCCTTTGCTTGTTTTTTTACCATGTATTTGAAGAGACTTTGTCTCATGTGCATTTACTCCATATCCTTTTATTCACCATGAAATTCTCAACAATCGGTATTTTTTAGCCAAAAATGCAAAAAGATATATTTTTGACGAAATTCAACTCTAAACAACGCCTATACAAAATTGGAACTCAGGATTTGAACGAGGCAATTTTCTTTAAATTTGATTGCAAAGTATAGACAATTCGGGAATTTTGATTTTGACCACTTGGTTTACAAAAACGTTCACAATTCAAGGATACCATCTGAATTAAGATTTTTTTATCAATATTCCTTGAACAGTAAAATGGTTCATATTTTGGCAATGCTACTGAATGTGTTGAATAAGTTTTGGCTCAATTAAACAAAATATATCATAGGATTGTATCTTTTTAAAAACACGGGGTCATTTGTTTTGTCAAATGTTTTACTTTTATGTCCATTAATATTCCAACCATCAATTTCAAAATGTGTCGTATTTTCTGAATCCGTTAATGGTACCTTTAAGAGTTCCAATGTCTCCTAAAATCTTTGAATCTGAAATTCTCTTTGGTGTTGTTGGTTTTGGTAAATTAAGCTTGAACATATTGCTTCTTTCATCTTTGTTAAAGTTTGTTGGTTGTAGACCGTGTTTTATGCATACTGACTTTAATCAAGCTCCATGTGGTGGGTTCATCATTTCAGTAACTTCGGTATTTAGTCATTCAAGAATGTTTTTTTCACTGATACTTTGAACTGCTCTATTTTACCGTTGAATTGATCATTTTGTCATTTAATTCCAAGCGAAACAATAATCTTGATTTCCTGGTTCTTAGGAACGATGTTTTAATAAGGTCCTCTAACTCATCTACACATTCCTCTGTTTTTTTAATCACTTCATCACTTTAAAACATATGCAGTATAATTACTATAGTGTTGTCGATATTAAATAACAAATGTTTTAAGGTCCTCTTACTCATCTACACATTCTTCTGTTTTTTTAATCACTTCATCACTTTAAAACATATGCAGTATAAATACTATAGTGTTGTCGATATTAAATAACAAAAGTTTTGGCTTCACCTGCACTGATGAGACACAAGTTGTCGAAATGCGCATATGCAGAAAATAAATTAACAGTAACTTCGGTATTTTGTTATTTAAAACATATGCAGTATAATTACTATAGTGTTAGCAATATTAATTGATTTTTTATATATATTTGCATATTTCATTGTATATTTTGTTGCCTTATCTGGTAAAACTCTTGTGTCTTTCAAAATATCTGTTCTTACGAGATAATGTGTGAGGTACAAATATTTTTAACTTTCCTTTTTATTAATCTGTTATTTATGTAAATGTCTTATTCTCTCGTTTTATCCTCTTTGTTGTGGACTTTGTTCCGTAATATATATTGGAGCATTTTGTGTTTTCTTTTAATCTTTGTTTGCATTTGTGTATTGTCTAATCCTAACACTTTTGGCAATACAATTTGCTAATGTAGTAATGATTCCATTATTTTGGTTTGGAAATAGCAGTTGGTCCTGATTAACAAGCTGTCATCAATCCTACAGTTATGAATTTTCCACGAATCTATGTCATCTTATAGTTTTGTGATCTGATAGTACTGACTATGCAGTTGCATTTCAAATTCAAGTAGAGATTTGCATTTAATATGTACTCTTTCATCTTATTTACGTAATTCTGATTTCATCAATTTAAGTTTGCAAATGCCTGAATTTATCTCTTGTTTTCCTTTTCCATGTTTTTTTCTTTCGTTTATAAAATCTGATTTCAATTCCTCTTATTTTGAAAACATTTTTGTAGATCGGCCTTTGAAATATAACAATATTTACATTCAGGCTTCTCTCCAGAATTTAATTGTCTTTCCAAAACGGCATATCTTATTCATGAAGGATTCCTTGTAATTTATATATTTCTCGATCTTTTTATCGACTTCATTTTTATTAGTTCATTGACTACAAGCTTTCAATTGCTTCTAAAAAAGTTGATACGATATTACATAAATTCTAACTTCTGACTTACTAAGTCAGTCTGTGTGGCAATACTCCGATGATGATAAACTTCAAACACTTCTTTTCAGGTGTTTTAATTGCTGCATTTATTTGACCTTTCTTAATATATTCATTGTAACGTTAAAGAAAGTCACTCTCAATATCTGAGTAGCGCCTTTATCCTACATTTTTGACTGTCAAATTTACGATTGGTCGCCCGTACATTCAAATAATGTTCTTTTTTTGCATAAAAGTAAAGTTGAAACAGGTATTAACATAAAATTACAGAGCTTTATACAAGAAAACACATGTGTGAAATAATAAAACAGGTTTAACTGTTACACAAAAATTCAGAACGGTAAATTTAAATCATACTTAAGGAGGTTCGCTCCACATGTTTTGTGATTTCTATCAGATTTTCGGAATTCTCGGGTTTTATTCAATAAAAAGCATTATAATTTTTTTCGATGGACCCCCCCTTATTTTTCCCATAATTTCATTTTATGCATCTTTGTGAGCATTCTGTAAGAATTTAATAAAATTCTATTTATTCTGTCCTATTCATTCATGGTCAAACCTTGCTAATGATAATCCTAAGAAAAATCCGAGGAGTTCAGTTTATCGCAAAATTTTCAATCACTTATATCATAAAAACGAGATCATTAACCTATCATTTTTTTTCACTTGAATTACTTCTTTTTTGAATTTGTAACAAAAAATCACATTTATTTTAAATCCAATTTATTTTCGAAATGGAGTAGCGAACCCCCTTAATTGACTGATTGCTTTTAAAAATTGAACGATGTTTGTAAATAGATTTTTAAGACAATCAGAATAAAAATCACGCCTGATATCGGCAACATCTACAGAGTCAATTCAAACGTGTTAGAAGGGGAAACGGGTATAGTGATTCCGTGTTTGACAATCTGTAGAAAAACTCCATACTGCATAACCACTTCATCATAAAAAACACTGTTTTTATCCCCTTTTTAAACTTATTTTTCCTTTTCAGATTTTATGTTTCTAGTAATAATTTTACGTTTGTTTCGTCGTAATCTGTTCAAGATGAATCGTCAGTGCATATAGTTGTTAAAATATTGTTATCGTCAGTGCATATAGTTGTTAAAATATTGTTACCAATTGGCAGCAACTCCAAAGTTCGGTCTTCACTAGCAATGCCGTCTTTTGCTAATGCATTTGCGTTCCAATTCATCTTATGAGCTTCTATCCATTGCCATTCAATGTTGAAATTCAGTGTGGTTTAGTACTTCATATCTTCTGAGTCTTCTCATTATTCATTTTCCATTCTGTTCATTTCGTAAAAACATCTTTAACATAATTGCTGTTAATGATAATTTCGATATTTTGTAATACCATCTTTAACATACTTGCTGTTAATGATAATTTCGATATTTTTTAATACCATCGTTAACATACTTGCTGTTAATGATAATTTCAATCATTTTGTAATACCATCTTTAACATACTTGCTGTTTAAGATAATTTCAATCAATTTGTAATACCATCTTTAACATATTTGCTGTTTAAGATAATTTCAATCAATTTGTAATACCATCTTTAACATATTTGCTGTTTAAGATAATTTCGGTCATTTTGTAATACCATCTTTAACATACTTGCTGTTTATGATAATTTCAATCATTTTGTAATACCATCGTTAACATACTTGCTGTTAATGATAATTTCAAACATTTTGTAATACCATCTTTAACATACTTGCTTTTTAAGATAATTTCGGTCATTTTGAAATACCGTCTTTAACATACTTGCTGTTTATGATAATTTTAATCATTTTGTAATACCATCTTTGACATACTTGCTGTTAATGATAATTTCAATCATTTTGTAATACCATCTTTAACATACTTGCTGTT
>MJUU01041227.1:47277-86490 GCA_002080025.1 Modiolus philippinarum
GATAATTTCAATCATTTTGTAATACCATCTTCAACATACTTGCTGTTAATGATAATTTCAATCATTTTGTAATACCATCTTTAACATACTTGCTGTTTAAGATAATTTCAGTCATTTTGTAATACCATCTTTAACATACTTGCTGTTAATGATAATTTCGATCATTATGTTATACCATCTTTAAAATACTTGCTGTTTAAGATAATTTCAATCATTTTGTAATACCATCTTTGACATGCTTGCTGTTTATGATAATTTCGATCATTTTGTAATACCATCTTTAACATACTTGCTGATTATGATAATTTCAATCATTTTGTAATACCATCTTTAACATACTTGCTGTTTAGGATAATTTCGATCCCTATGTTATACCATCTTTAACATACTTGCTGTTTATGATAATTTCGATGATTTTGTAATACCATCTTTATGAAATTTGCTTTATGTGGCAATTTCGATCATACTAAGATAGCAACTGATATCTATGACATCCGTTATCTGGTGCGGAGTTCACAGCATCATACTCTAATGTGAAGATTGTATAAATACCCAATGTTACATGCTTGTCCATGTATACCAAATGTCTCCCTATCTCAGCATTTGGTTAAATGTGTACGCAACTTTTTAACCAACTTGCGTTGTTTAAATTTCCGCGAGAGATATCCCGTCATTTTAGATATTTCGCGTTTTACACACATTTCATAGGAGAAAAAAAATCTCATTCAGCTAGTTCGCGAGTTAAAAATATTTCTTCTCTCTCGATAGTAAAATTTCGATTGTTAACATTTGTAAATATGTCTTTAAGACAATCAGCAGAATAAAAATCACGCCTGATATCAGCAATATGTTACGGCACATATTGTCGCCGGCGACAATATGTGCAGACCTTATTGGCACATATTGTCGCTGGCGACAATATGAGCCGTATACATCGGCAAATTTTGTCGTCACAAAAAAAAAAAAAAAAAAAAAAAAAAAAAAAATTAAAATTCTGAAATATGCAAGTATATTTACCGTTGAATCTGGAGTTATTCAGTTAACGTATGCAAGTTTTTTAAAATCTGAATAGAATGCACTGATCTTTCGAAAGCATACATTCTGTCTGCAATTCACTTACTGAATTCTTTAAGAGGAGGAATTATTATCCAGGGATTTCGGAATTAAAGTTTGTCCGTCCGTCCGTCCGTCACACTTCCTTGCGATACGAACTACTCCAGACCTCCATTTTTTAGATTAAGGGTTTTAATTTTGTTATAGAATTGTTGCATATATGCTGGAAATGCGCAATTTTGACTCCACCTATATTTTTTTGGCATGCGACGAGAACTCCACCTATATTTTAGAATAAGGGATTTAATTCTGTTGTAGAATTGTTGCATATAGTCGGTAGATCTATGCGCAATAAGCTTGAACAAGTTTAATTCCGGTTCCAACTGCGGTAAATATGCTGAAAATGTTAAAAGACTGATATAATTGGACATTTGAGCATATAATCATATGCTTTGTTATTGTAATGGTATTTGGAGAAAACAAAATTATAAAGATTATAAAAATAGATAAAGCTTATTTAAAAAAAAACTCTAAAATTCTAAAATGTGATACCATTTTTTTCAACATCCTGAAAGCAACCATACTTCAAGGTTTTGGAAAATTTCCTGAAAGTGTTAAGGACCACTTATATTTAAAATTCTACCTAGAAGCCAAATTGTAGGGATTTCTTCCATTATAGCAATTATTTTCAGCAACTGGATTTCAAAGATATCTTACTCCAATTTCGGTATATTTCCTGAAAGTCTCAAAGAGCATTTTTTGGAATTCTACATAGCAACCATATTTTTCACTAATTGGATTCCAAAAATACACGTTAGGGGCCTTCTTGATCTCGCTTGAGGGGGTGAATATTGTTCACCTCTAGTTGAAGACCCTCAGGCGACATCAAGATGTAGACAGGAATAAAAGCCCTGTCCTTGATAAACTGGAGTTCTCTATGTATCGTGTGCGTTTTTGTCACATGTACATTCACTCCATATCCTTTCATTTTTCCTATTAATTCCAATTTTGGTAAATTTCCAGAAAGTCTCAAAGACCATTTATCTTTTAGAATTCTACCCGCAACAATGCATTCAGAATTTAATTTGAAAAGGATAGACATTTTTTCCAATAAGATTTTAAAAATACCTTTAAAAAAATATCTTTGAAAAAAGATTCCCAATGTAGTAAATTTCCTATAATCGTCAAGGACCAATTATTTTATGATTTCTACATCGAAACCATAATTGTAAAATTTTGTTACAATTATTACAAACATTTTCACCTAATTGATTTTAAAAATATCTCACTCCAATGTTTTACGAAAGGATATGGAGTAAATGAACATGAGACCATAACACATATGTTAACTCCAACTGCAATAATTTTATTGAGCTGTATGGCCATTTCGGAAATTAATTCCTCATCAGCAGCACTAGAACCCAAACAAAGGAAATCTACAATTTCAAAAAATGTTAAAATGCATAAAACCAAACGAAATCCGAATAATCAGTAATATCAAGTTGGTAAATTTCCTGAAATTCTCAAAGACCACTTATTCTTTTGGAATTCTGTGTAACAACCATTATAGGCTTGAATTCGTTCTAGTTGACATATGTGTTATTGTCTCATGTTCATTTACTCCATATCCTTTCGTAAAATAGTAAAAATAATGACTATCAATTATTAAATTTCACAAATTATAACAAATATGCTTATGGTCTATAACTGTTTTCTGTGTCGAACTGGAAGTGCGGCATCATTGTTGTTTCCGACAGTTATTTTTCAAAAGACTTCCCGTACTTTATTTTTTTATGGTTACCATCATGAAATATTAAGAGAACTCTAGATAAAATACTCTGCATTGTATGCCATGTTACTTGGCATATAAATTATTCTGGGAAATTTGTGTTAACATATGTTACATGTAACTGTATCAGAAATAAAAAATAAACATTTTCCAGTAGACCCATGGTTCATTACTATTAGTTTACCATTATTTTAAAGTCCCCTAAATGAAGTTTGGGTAGACTTATTGTTTTTGCTGTGTTTCTTATTAGTCTTTTTTTTTCGTTTTCCGTCGCCAGATTGTCCACTAAATTTCTCGTACTCTAGTGATCCAATTTTAACCAAACTCCACAGGAAGAATGAAACAATGTCCAATTTTCAAAATGACTACCGTTGCTTTGGAAACGGTAACAAGGCGGGGGAATTCAAAGTGCTCAGAATTGAAATTTTACAGGAAGGTTACCTCACATCCGTAGAATTGGCTTCTGGTCTCAAGACTTCAAAATGGCGACTGTTACCATGGAAACGTTAAAAAAGGCGGGAAAATCAAAGTGCTCAGAATTTGATGGAATTTTACAGGAATATTGTCTAACATTTGTGGAGTTGGTTCCTAATCTCCAAGACCGCCATGAAAACGGTAAAAAGGCGTGAAAATGAAAGTGCTCAAAATTAGATGAAATTCTACAGGAAAATTTTCTGACATTTGTAGAATCGACTTCTAGTCTCAAAAACTTCAAAATGGCGGCTGTTGCTATGGAAACCGAAAAAAGCGGGGAAATTCAAAGTTCTTAGATTTGAATCATATTTAATTGAAAGGTTCTTTAGAATCTGTAGATCCATTCTAAATCATGTTGAATTCTGATATGGGAGACCTCTTGTGTTAGTATCCAAATACAATTAATATAGTTATTATTTTTTGTATGAAATGACTTTAAACTGTGCTTTGCAAAGGGTATCATACATGAGCAGTCACATCATGATTATCTGTCTTGAGCCGTTGATGGTCCCAGGTTTATGTGGTATATCACACGGCTAGGTATTTATTACTCCTCGACCTAACCACGAGGCCTTCAACAATGAGCTATATCATACCTCATAGTAAGTTGCAGACGACCCCTAGCACCGGTTTGAGTTGAATTCATTGCTTATTGTCTAGCATCACTACATCCATGCTTATCATTATCCATTAATACGGGGTTGTCAAACAAATATAAAATAACTGGCAAAGTGTTCTTACAATCGCTGTTATCCGTTGACCAACAAAAGACTAGCAGAAGACAATCAAGACACTTAAACAACCAGAGGGCACGCATCGAGTGAAAAATAAGAAAATTGACATAATGAAATCATGAGATGTGGGCACAATAAACAGGTACAAATGTGGGCACAATAAACAGGTACAAATGTAGTCAGAATAACAATTTGATATTAAAAAAATAAAATGCAAAAGTTTTAAAATATGATAGTGCATCCATAATTCTCTCAGGCACAAGTACACCATTACTGACATTTATATAGTGCATACATGAATAATGCTCATAAAACAAATTTCAATGAATAGCTGATAATAGTACTTTTTGGGAACCCTTTTAGAGCTTTTCTAGTATTCTAGGTCAATCGCATTTCATTTGAATTAATTGGAAATATTTATTTTAAATCTTTTTTGAGACCATGGGAGAAATAACTAAGTTACGAAGTTACTGTGAATTTACTTTCTGCATATGCGCATTTCGACAACTTATGTCTCATCAGTGCAGATAAAATCTAAACATTTGGAAGACCAGGAACTCAAAGATGTTTAAAAACTGATAGAGAACAAATAACCAATATGATCTAAATGTAAAGCCAAAATCAGCTAAGGACAGAGCTTTGCATGAGGGAGATACTCCTTAGTTTTAAACAACGACATAAATCTGACAATTTGATTCAATAGTAAATATACATATTCATATGCTTCCGGTGGTAACAAGAATATTCCAATAATAAACAGCTGCACTTTTGAAAATATTTAAAATCAGGATTTTAACAATGAAGGGATATGGAGTAAATGCTAATGATCCCAGGTCTCTACAAAAAATGGTAAAACTAGGCAATGGAACAACGCTTTATTGTTCTTCATTTTGAAGTCACCATGAGGCCTTCAACAATGAGCTTTACTCATGCCATTGTTTACCATTGTCAAATGTGCATTTTGCTAAGTAGCATCGTACTATTGCTGAATATAAGAACAAAAAAATAATAACATTTTCTTCTTACAATTAGTTAAGCTTAATCCTTCATGATCATAAATTCGTCACCTTATCCCTCACGATCTTATTTGGATGAAAATGCACAAAATCATATGATTTGTATTTATCGTTTATCCTTGTACAAAAAGCCATCATTATTAGACATAGAAAAAACCTTGTACTAGAAACTTGAACACCAGGAAAGGCATTTTTATTCCAAAGATTGCAAAAAATGTGTAACCAATCTTGAAAAAGTCAGTAGGGTTCAAAGTCGCCTTTTGTAATTCTGACCAACGTATTGTACCTTTTAAATATTTTTTATTCTAAACAATCATTTTGACAGACGCATTTTCTTGTAATTTCTCGCGTTTTTCAATATATCAACTTATTTCAAAATAATTGCCAATTAAATCCCACAAGATGGTGTCACCAAATCCCTCACGATCTCCTCTCAAGGCTTAACCGCCTTTAGAAGTCCCTCGCGATAATTTTTATCGGTGTAACCGAATGACAGCCTTGTTTTAAAACTGGCGAGAGTATGTGCCGAAAATGTACTACACATATTGTTGCCGGTGACAATATGTGTAGGCGACAATATGCTCAGGGCGACAATATGTGCCCATACGTCTGCACATATTGTCACCGGCGACAATATGTGCAGGGGCGACAATATGTGCAGTAACACAACATCTACACATTCAATTTGTATCAGGACAATTGAATGAAATACATTCAGGTCTGTCATCACTGTTGAGAATAAAACTATGTGTTGTTCTAGTATGTCCAATACGACATCGGGTCAACACTACCTGTTCCCTACGGTTTTTACCACAGGAACTGACTTGTTTACCGCCATGGAGGTTTTGGGGAGTTTCTATAGGAGCTATTTCATCTAAATTTATATTAGCAGATTCAAGATGTGGTTTAATACGAAGACCAAAAGGTTGTATAACGTTTTGACGTTTTTCATAGTAGTGAAAACACAGTTGCAATCAGGATGGGAAGGATACGCTTTAAGCTTTGTTGCATATTTTAAACCAAGTTTAATTCGTCTGTCTTCCAATGATGGTTCATTAGCTGCAACATAGAGACTCTCCACAGGAGAAGATCTGAACGCACCTAATGAAAGACGCAAACCTTGGAAGTGAACGGTATGTAGTAATTTAATGTATGATTGATTGAATATTGTTTAACGTCTACTGAGCAATATTTCAACTATATCAACACGAGAACAAGTTGGTTAATAATTAATTACTTTGGGGTATGGAAAGGGTTATGGGACTGGAAATTCTGACTGCAACTGGAAAAGTAGGTTAAAATCGAAAAGGGCGGGGAATTTAGCCTTGTAGCCGATCACCTACGGACCACTCAAAAAAGAGCTTGCTCCAAGGGTTCTTTAAACCTTCTTTAAAATTCGTGCAGGAAGCGTGGCATTTCTTCAAACACGTGAACCTGAGTTTACATCCCATCCGAAAGATGGGTTGTGTATTTATTAATCCCGCACAACCACGGAATGGGTCCTATTGCTATATCCCTCGGGGTCAGCCCCGTTTAGGAGGGTCATACCCCTCAAGCCGGAGATACTAGGTCCTATTTCTATACCCCGTGGTTCCCTCGAGGGGAGTTTAATGTATGATTTACGGGCATAGCCGTAAATAAAACATCCATAATCTAGTTTTGATCGAATCAATGATCGATATAAATTTAATAAGACAGTGCTATCCGCACCCCAGTCGGTACTCGACACAACTTTTGAAATATCTAATGCCTTAAGGCATTTGTTTTTTAGCATTTTGATATGGGGAAGAAACGAAAATTATTTCGAACGAAAACTAGGGGTTTTCGTGCGAGATATCAAGTACATGTATACCGCACGTTAACTAGGGGTTTCCGATCGATTTACATAGTATTTCGCCGAAAACCCTAGTTTCCGATTGAATTTGAACGGATTGATTGATTGATGTTTTACGGCAACTTCAGCAATATTTTAGCAGCTATATTGTGGCGAGAACTGTTAAGTTATTTGAACAATTATAATAAATATATAAAATATCAATATAAAACCATTAAAGCTTTATACAAGTAAAACAAGAGTGTAAAATATAAAAAATATAAAAAACATTATAGGAGAAATGACAGTTGAACTGTTACAATATTACAACTATAAATTAAATCCATTTAAATCTTACTAAATAAATTGATTGCTTTTAAAAATTGAACGATTTTGTCGCCAGCGACATTTGTAAATAGGTCTTTTAGACAATCAGCTGAATAAAAATCACGTCTGATATCGGCAACATCTACACATTCAATTAAAACATTTTGAATTGTATAAGGACAATTGCATGGAATACATTTAAGTCAATCATCGCTGTTGAGGATAAAACTATGTGTTGTTCTAGTCCAATACGACATCGGGTCAACACTACCTGCTCCCTACGGTTTTTACCACAGGATCCGACTTGTTTACCGACGTCTGACTGTATTCCATGCAGTTTATTATTTATTTGCAGATCCCATTTGGCCTGCCATAACTTTAAAATGTATTTAACGATTAAAGGCTTCATGTCAGTGTACGGTACTGGACAATCCGCCATCTCGTCATCTAGTGCATCCTTGGCTTCCTGGTCAGCAACTGTGTTTCCATGGATCCCCACATGACTAGGGATCCAAACATAAATGACTTCTTTGCCTAATGCTACAAGTGATTTGTAGAATTCGGCTATTTTCAAAATAATTGGGTGTTTTGTTTTTCGACTTTCAATTGCCAATAGGCAAGAAAGTGAATCGGAACAAATCATGAATTTATTTGATTGCGATAAAGCTACGAATTTAAGTGCTGAGTAAATAGCGTTAGCTTCAGCAGTAAATATGGAACTAGAGGATGGTAATCGGAGAGTTGCTGCACGATCTCCAAAAACGGCTGCAGAAGCCACTCTGTCTCCATCCTTAGAGCCATCTGTGTAAATTTGCAAATATTCAGGATAACCAGAGGATAACCAGAGGATTGGTATCAACCCTTTTGTGTTTGCGTAGTTCAAAATTAAATGTTGGTTTTGGGTTCAGCCATGGAGGTTTTTTGGGAGTTTCTACAGGAGCTATTTCATCTAAATTTATATTAGCAGATTCAAGGTGTGGTTTGCCACGAAGACCAAAAGGTTGTATAACGTTTGGGCGTTTTTCATAGTCAGCTTTGTGAAGAGGTTTGAAAACACAGTTGTGAGAAGGATTGGAAGGATACGCTTTAAGCTTTGTTGCATATTGTAAACCAAGTTTAATACGTCTTTCTTCCAAGGATGGTTCATTAGCTGCAACATAGAGACTCTCCACAGGAGAAGTTCTGAACGCACCCAATGAAAGACGCAAACCTTGGTGGTGAACGGTATCTAGTAATTTAATGTATGATTTACGGGCAGAACCGTAAATAATTAACTAAATACCGAAGTTACTGATTATAAAACATTGTAAAACATCCATAATCTAGTTTGACCGAATCAACGATCGATATAAATTTAATAAAACAGTGCTATCCGCACCCCAGTCGGTACTCGACACAACTTTTAAAATATCTAATGCCTTTAGGCATTTGTTTTTTAGCATTTTGATATGGGGAAGAAATGAAAGTTTACTATCAAAAATTAAACCAAGGAACTTGGCCTCATTTACAATAGTTATAGTTGTATTGTTAAGTTTAAGCTCTGGGTCTGGGTGCATTTTCCGCTTACAACAGAAATGCATCCCGACTGTTTTCGAGCTTGAAAATTTAAAACCATTTTCAACTGCCCATTTTTCGATTCTGTTTAGACATAGTTGCAATTGGCGTTCTATGTCTATGTTATTCATGTTTTTGCCACGATAGCAAATCAGGAAATCATCTACATAAAGAGATCCATCAATGTTATCTTTTAAAACCTGGGCCTAACTATTTATTTTAATACTAAATAGTGTAACAGAGAGGATGCTTCCTTGCGGAACACCCATCTCTTGTTCAAACGAGTCAGAAAATGTAGAGTTAAAATTCTCAATAAAATTAGGCAAGCTTCCTCTCAACCCCATATCAAAAAGATCTTTTAAAATGCCATATTTCCACTGCTGGTGGACTGTTAGTCCCCGAGGGTATTCACCAGCCCAGTAGTCAGTACTTCGGTGCTGACCCGAAAGCCGATTATTTTTGAAACCTTTACAATATCTAAAATTTTGTAAATTTTATTGAAAACTAAGGAGTATCTCCCTCATGCAAAGCTCTGTCCTTAGCAGATTTTGGCTTTACATTTAGATCACTTTGGTTATTTGTTCTCTGTCAGTTTCTAAACATTTTTGATTCTATGGTCTTCCAAACATTTAGATTTTATCTGCACTGATGAGACATAATTTGTCGAAATGCGCATATGCAGAAAGTAAATTCACAGTAACTTCGGTATTTAGTTATTCCATGTTGTATCGTATGCCTTTTCTATGTCGAAAAAGATAGATACAGCATGTTCTTTCTTTAAAAATGCATTTCTAATGAATGTTTCAAATCGAACTAGATGGTCTAATGTGGTCCGACCTTGTCGGAATCCAGTTTGGATGTTCGACAGAAGACCATTCGATTTAAGATACCAAACAAGACGGTTGTTTATCATCCGTTCTATTGTCTTACAGACACAACTAGTTAATGCTAATGGTCTGTAATTAGATGGTTCGGAATGATCTTTACCCGGTTTTGGAATAGGTACTATAGTTGCTTGTTTCCACATAGGTGGTAGTTTCCCTGTCTCCCAAATTCTATTAAAAAGGTTTAAAAGAATTTCCAGAGTTGTTAAAGGAAGATGTTTGAGGAGTTGATAATGGATATCGTCAGGGCCACATGCCGTGTCATGTGCCTTATCCAAGGATTGTTTCAGTTCATCCATCGAAAATAATCTGTTGTATTCCTCTGTATTTTTAGATTTAAAGTTAAGTTTGTTTCGTTCCTTTTGTTCTTTAATTCTCTGGAATGTGGGTGCCAGATTTTTAGAAGAAGAATGTTTCTCAAAAGTTTCTCCAATTTTATTTGCAATATCTTTTTCAGATGTTAAAATATCTTGTCCGTTTTTAATGTGATGGACATGAGCTTTCCTATTTTTACCTTTGATTTTTTGTACCATATTCCATACTTTGTTCATAGGGGTGTGGCAATTTAATTTAGAGACAAAGTTGCGCCAAGAAGTGCGTCTTCTTTGTTTAAAGGTTCTTCGAGCTTTTGCACGAAAAACGCGAAAATTACCAAGATTGTCCGTCGTTGGATGTTTATTGAAAAGTTGCTCTGCCTTTTTACGATTTGTCAGAGCATCATCACAGTCATCGTCATACCAGGGTTTCCAAGGACGTTTTGGGTTTGCCGAGGTTTTCGGTATAGATTTATCTGCAATGGAAAGTATTTTTTCACTGAAAAGACTTAAGGGATCAAGAACATTTTCAAACAATTCAGATTTCAATTCTTCTCTACATAAATTTTCATAGAGTGACCAATCAGCTTTATCAAATTTAATGCGCTGTGGCTTTTCTCCGGTAGTAGAATAAAGATGTTGAAGAATGATCGGAAAGGGATCACTACTTCATCGTCGTGTACTTTCCAGGAGAAGTCCAACAGTAGAGATGGATCAGTTATAGTTAGGTCTATAGCTGAGTAAGCCCCACTTCCAGGATGTAAATTAGTGTGTGAACCGTCATTAATGATACATAAACCTTCCTGCGACATTATGTCTTCAATCTTTTTACCTCTGTCATTCAAAGCAGAACTGCCCCACAATGGATTGTGCGCATTGAAATCACCCATTATTATATATGGGGAGGGCAGTTGGTCTGTCAAGTTTTTAAGTTGACTCATACTTGGGTTGAAATTTGGTGGTAAATATACAGAACATAATGTGATCGTTTTATCTTAAGAAATTCTCATTGCAACAGCCTGAAGATCGGTTTTTAGGTCAACAGTACTGTGGACAATATTTTTTTTGACAAGAATGGTTGAGCCACCAGCAGCTCGTTTATTCTCAGGTACATAAGTGCTGTAGAGGGAGTAGTTCTTTACATTTAACGTATCACTTTTCTTCAGGTGCGTTTCCTGAAGACAAAATGCCACAGGATTAAAAGCTTGAATTAATAAAGTAATTTCAATAAAATTTATCTTAAAACCTCGGCAATTCCATTGAATTATATTGTTCATTTTAGTCGTATTGGTGAGATATTTCCCTTTCGGGAAAGTGAGGGATGACGAGACGATGGACCACTTATTGACAAAGACCTACTGTGTGGTCGTTCACTTTCGATGTTTTTATCCGGTTCGGATGTATCCATGTGGGAATCTAATGGTCCCAAATGCTTACATCCCACCACGGTTTTTGGCGCGGACCGGATGTTTTAGATGTGCAAGTGTCTTCGTCTGAAGACAGGCTTTCATATCTGATAGACGTGCTAACAGACAAATAAGAACTATCACGCCTGCTCTGTCTTTGGCTATTGGCACATTTGGATTTAATTTTCTCTGCAGACGATGAGCGTTCTGCAGATTTATTTACACTTAAACGAGTTAACTTTGAATAAGGTTTTGCTTTGGTAGGCTTTGAAGTAATAGAGGATTCTTTTTCCTTGGAGTTGACGATTGAGTAGACAGGGTAGATGATTGTTTTGACTGGGTTGATGAATTCACTGTTTGTTTCCTGTTTTGTTTATATTTAGTCAGAGTAAGTATTTGCTCCTTTGAAACTGTTTTGACAGGCAACTTTGTGGGGTTCTCTTTGTCATGAGGCCAGGACAAGATTGTTTTGGTCTCCATATGAGATACAGAAGGCTGTTGTCTGACTTTATCTGCATATGAAGAAGTTGCTGTCTTAACTGTATTCAAGAAAGTGACATGATGACGTGCGTCACTGTAAGATATGTTTTTCTCTATTTTAATCTTCAAAATTTCCTTCTCTTTGATATAAAGTGGACAGTCCCGTGCGGAGGCCATATGTTCACCGCTGAAGTTAGCACATTTTAGTGCATTACTACAGTCACTGCCTTGATGTCCCTTTTCCGCACTTCTGAAACACTTCAGCTTGCCCTTACATTGTTTGGAGCCATGGCCAAACTTTTGGCAAGTGAAACATCTGACTGGGTTTGCGAGGAATTTGTCCACCTTTATACCAAAGGGGCCTATTTTTAAAGAGGTTGGAGGAACAGGAGTACTAAATGTTAATAAAAAGGTGTTTAATTTAACTGGTGTTCCAGATTTTTTGGACACAAATCTTTGCACCTTTGTGACGCCTTGAGTGGATAATCCCTCACATATTTACTCATCCTTCAGATCAGATAGGTACTGACTTCTGTCTCCCATAATACCCCGACTGGTATTTAATGTTTTATGGGGAGAGGCTGAAACGTCGAAATTCAAGATTTTAGAAATTTTCATTAGGTTATGACTTTGTTGTTTAGATATTGTTTCGATCAACGGGTCACCTGATCTCATTCTTGAAACATTTTTTTACGGTTCCGGCAATACTCTGAATTGTCTTCTGTATAACAAAAGGGTTAATTTTTGAAACTGGTTTCTCCGGTGATCCACTCAACACAATAAACTTAGGCCAATTACAGTCTTCAACTTCAGGAATAGAATCGTCTGATTTTCTCTTTTTATTTGGAGCTGGTTGGTTTGGATGTTGTTGTGCCATGAAAAAGTAAAGAAAGTTTCACCATCCGAGTCACCCACCCAACACGGAGCGCCAACTTTGGGCGATGCTTTGATTCCAGGGATCTCCACCGGAAAGCACCAGGTGTTCCTAAGATGGTATACTCAAGCAGAGCGTTACCATCAGGCACTGATAAAAAGCGTACCACTTGATTGACCCATGAACCACCGCCTTCTCCAAGATATCCTGCATTGGATAAGGTTTAAATGAGACTATGACAACAATTATACACTAGTTTGTACATACTCACATCGGAAAGATATCTTGAAGGGCTTGGCATGACCAGCCGATTGATCGGATCGGGCCCGTCCCGTTTAGATGATATCAGAGCCAAAGCAGGATATTGATCCAATATTCTCAGCCCAATGGATATTGTATGGCCGTATCGGGAGTCTGAATACAGGTTCGCACCAGTCAGGATCTCGTCAACCATCGACACGGGTCTCGACACACGGCAAACGTGTCGCCTCTGTTAGGAAGACTCATACGCCAAGCTCAGGGGATGCTGCGGGCCTATTCATTAGCCGGGACCGGAATTTGAACGGAAACTAGGTGTTTCCGACGAAAACCAATAGTTTCCGATCGGTATCGGGAATTCGAGTTTGAACCGAAAACACTATTCATAGTTTTATCAAATGAAAAACGAGAAACGGAAATCGCTATTTGATATGTAACGTTCGTCCAATCAGTAAATCAATCAGTACTCATCAGAATGACTGGAACTCTATGTATAATTTTGATTTTGTGGTTCATATTTTCATGAGGAATTATTGGAATTGCTCTTTGAATCCGTTCTGAGCTTTTAGAATTTAGACCCCGGTGACAAATTTGTTAAATTTCCTGAAAATGTCAAAGACTAATAACTTTTGAAATTCAAACATGAAGTTTTATGATTAAGCAAGTTTTTAATGCATCAGCAAGTATGAATACTAGGATTTCAAAAATATGAGTCTAATTTTGGTAAATTTTCTGAAACTCTCAAAGACCAATTACTCTTTGGAATTTTACTTAGCAGCCATACCTTTTTGATGCCTTATAGTTTTGATGATCATTTTCAATGGTCAGATTGAAAACAACCTTCGATTCTAATTTTGGCAAAGTTCCTGAAACTCTCAAAGACCCATATTTTTTTTAGTTCTACCTAGGAACCATATCTGTTCCAATTATTTCAATGATGATTTTCAATAGTCAGATTGCAAAAATCTTTGATTGTTATTTTGGTTAAATTCTCAAAGACCTACTATTTTTTGGAAATTCTACCTAGCAATTACTTTCAGTAGTGAAGATCATTTCATTTATCAGAGTCAAACAAAAAAAAAAAAAAAAAAAAAAAAAGATTCTAGTTTTCGTAAATTTTCTGAGACTCTCAAAGTCCAATTTCTTTTTGGAATTTTACCTAGCAACCATATCTTTTTTGATTTTTTGATGCGATATTAGTGATCATTTTCAATAGTCTGATCGCAAAAATCTTTGATACTAAGTTTGGTAAATTTCCTTAAACTCACAAAGGTCCTTTATTTTTTGGAATTCTACCTAGCAACTATATCTTTTTCAATTCCTTACAATAAAAATGATGATTTTCAACATTCAGGTTGCACAAATCTTTGATGTTAATTTTAATAATTTCCTGAAATTGTCTCAGCAACCTGTTCATGCTGTACTTTTTGAAATTCTACCTGGCAACCATATGTTATTGGTGTTTTACAGTAACAATGATTGTTTCAACAGATAGATATTTAGCATCAAAAACACCTGTCTTTTTAACAAGGATAGGGGTCCAAAAAAGAGTAGCGGGTGATCGCAATCTTTGATTTGCCGTGTGTCATTATGAAGAGTAATATTTATAATCAGCAGTTTAAACTCAGTCTTTAAAAATGACAAAAAATAATTCAGTGTTTTGAAAATTTTGCATCATAATATCCTTTCGAAGGAGTTTTGAAAATTTTACATCATAATATCCCTTCGAAGGAGTTTTATAATTCACAAACCAAAAACTTCATGAATTTTAGCATCAAAAAGGTATGAGAAATAAAATTTTAATCTTCAATTTAAACTAACTCTCTAAAAATGACAAAAAATGTCGATTGCTTTTAAAATTTTATTTCATTATATCCTTGGGAAGGAGTTTGATATGTTGCAAAATAAAAAAAATCATCAAATTTAGCTTATAATAGTTATGAGAAGTAAGATTTTTAATAAGCGGTTTAAATTCAGTCTTTAAAAATGACAAAAAACAATTCATTGTTTTGAAAATTTTACATCATAATATCGTTCCGAAGGAGTGTTATAAATTGCAAAGCAAAAAATTCATGAATTTTAGCATTAAAAAGGTATAAAAAGAAAAATTTTTAGTCTACGGTTTACACTTACTTTTTAAAAATGACAAAAAAAGTTGCGTGTCTTGAAAATTTTTTTTCCATGATATGTGTTCTGAATCACAAGCAATTCCCTATCTTCAGTGAATGATTTACATTCCTTTTTTTAATAAGTTATAGAAGTATGAAAAAGGAGACAACATCCCGTCTCCAGGTTAAAACGACCCAAAAAACAAAGCATCTAGGGGTTACCGTACGGTCTTCAACACAGTTAGGAACCCCACACCATATATAGCATGCCCTAAATGGCCCCCAAAAAGTAAAAAGTGAATAAATCAATGGAAACAAACCACATCCAATAATCCTAATATTAAGAAACTAAAATTTTATAAGAAGACAAGAACAAGCCAATGACCAACATATTCCTGACTTGGGATAGGCGCCAAAATTGCGGTGGGGTTAAACTCGTTTTCTTGGATTCAAACCCTCCCCTATGTATGTTGAATGGCTAAAAAATAAATACACAAAAAAGGCTCACAGCAAAATTCAAACTACAAAAAGTCCAGCTTATCAAGACGATGAAGTAGATTATATTTGTTGCTAATGATATACCTTTGTCTTGTGTACTACGAAAGGAAGTCTGTTCAGATACTTTGCGTTGATTTGCCGCATGAACGACAACACAGTAAGGTCACTTTGGTCTTCGTTGTCAAATATCTTAATTGTCTTAGGAATATAGTTAATAAATATAGTGTGTTTCTTTTCAGTTTAATGTATATCAAAATACCGAAGTTACTGTAATTTTTTTTTCAAAATGCGCATTTCGACAACTTATGTCTCTTCAGTGCAGATAAAATCAAAACATTTGGAAGTCCATCTCTATTTAATATCACACAACATTTGCAGTATGTTGTATTTGGAAATCTTCCATCTTAAAAGATGGGGTTTCCTTGACCGTGGGATTATGAAAAGAAAGGTCAAAGTTCTTTTTAATATTTTTTTTTCAAACTGGGGACTGGTAATTTCACAAGTATCAGAGATTGCATTTTTATCAAAACCAGCCTTCATATTTCTAAATTGGCGAAAATAATTGTGTACTACTGCCTTGTATAACTTGACCTTTCCTGAAGGGAGCAATAACTTAATCAGTAAGTCTACGATTTCAAATTTACACGACTATATCATTTTGAAATAATAAACCCTTGAGCACAAATTACTTCCGGCAAGCAATATATACCTGAACAATGTCAATTCCAAAATGTAATAAAATATAGCCGATGGCATGCAGACGTTATTATTATTCCATCAACTTTAATTGGTAAAGGCCTTACTTTTATTATTAAAACAGGTGCATGACCTCACTTTTTGACCTGTTAAAAGACTGATCTGCCGAAGATTTGGTCCAACATTTTAAGTTCGGATTCATAAAAAAAACAAATATTTAACAAAATGAAATCATATTTTCAGACCGTTTAGTCTTAACTCTATGTTTGCAATTCATAGCAAAAAATTCAATTGTACATTGTAACAGTTAGGATTCCCTTTTAACTCCCATCATTTCATATGTAAAAATCAGCGAGTTATCTGCCCTGTTTTAGTATATTTTATATAAAAATTTTCAAAAAGGAAAGGATTTGAGCATACCATGACTGGCTTTCATATACACGAGATACCATGTACTTTCACACACTTCGTGGCTTAAATATTAAAACATGTCATATAGATTAATAGAGGGATTTTTTCTTGGTCAATAATCCATTCCTTCACCTGTAGCACATTCTATTTAATTTATTTCAAGAATATGCAATGAGTAAATAAGAGAATCTTGGAAATGAAATTAGTTTGAATTATCTTATAAAGTGTGACAAGAAATACACCATAAAATTTTTTTCAAATTTTTTTTTTGTTAAAAGATATATAGTAAATCCAAATACAATAAAAATTACGAACCTACTTGACAAGCATGATTTCAACTAGTGTGTGTCAAGAAAACTTATCCTCATATTAAAAAATAGTAAATTCGCTATAGTGGAACTCGATATCAGTATAAAGATGTGCGTAATAATCCTGATTGATTAATCAGTAAGAGAAAAGAGTCCAGTGAGCACTATTTCATTTATATCATAACAAGAAAAGTTAATACATCCATAAAAAATATAAGAAAAAGAAGAAACAAATGTGGAAGGGACAACTCGGGCAACGAGTTTTGATTGCATCTGGAAAAGGGCAGAATGGAGTAGGGACAGGAAATTTATGCGAGACGCAGTGACTCTGCTCCCCTTAGAAAAATATAGAAGGGTCTTTACTGTATGCAGCGTGGCGTTTCTCCAAAAAGTTCGGCTTCAATCGTTCCCCGTCACGCTTTTCGTGTTATGTCCTAACTACCCTAAAAGACAGGGATTTTCCCTAATCACGAAGTGGGGACGAACCCCGGCAGCTCTGTAGCCTGAGCCCATGAAAAACAATTCAGGTGCCGGGCGTAATAATCCTGTAAAAATACATCGGCGCAGGAATACCGAAGCAAGAACGAGGAAAGGGGAAATTCTAAAATCATAAATCCAAAATCACAACAACACGAATTGAGACAGTATGTCAACGACAAAACAAATAAACAAAAAATGAACAAGAACACCACAAAACTAAAGCACTAGCAATGTGAACCCCTATAAAAACTGAGGTATCATCAGGTGCTCCTGAAGGGTAAGCATGATCTGCTCAACGCGTGGCACCCGTCACACTGCCCGTGAAAAGTCCGGTTTTGTCACAGTCGGTGTAATTCAGTCCGGTAACAAGCTCTGGACTTACCCAATGATATCTGTTTTCATATGTGAAACAGAAACATTGTAATGGTCTGTCAAATCATGGTGACGACCGTAAAACCAATTAAACTACTTATACCCATATCACCTACGGTATATTAATGCAATATTAAGCTAACAAGTAGAAAATTCCTTATGAACTGGTAACCTAATGACTCATAATCTTTACTTTAGTCAAAGTTCTAGAATTTTATAAGTGTAAAACAATGTAAACTTTTATCATTGTTAACTGTGACATGGCAAAAACATAAAAAGTTTTATCGGCAATATGTACATTTTCTCTTTGATCTTACTGACTGATATTGTCAGTATCTCCGTCCTGACCTAATACAAGAAAATATCAGACAATGACGTCATGAAATTGACATCATGAATCAAACGATGTCGCCGATAAAAACAATAATGATAGTTTTGAAGGTCTCGACAGAAAAAAATCACCAGTATCACAGCTCGTCCTATCGGATTCGCTGCGATACAGTGATATTTTCTGTCTCGACCTTCAAAACTACCATTATTCTATATATATATATATCAAGTTCTTGCAATATCAAAATAACGCATACAATATATAACATAAACAACGAAAGGTGTAATTGCACACGAGACAATGCATAAGGCAGAATCGGGGGTATTTTATTCATGAGGTAAAATCACATGACCACGCCGTTTTTGGTGAATTACTTCCCTTTATTAAAGTTTAACTTCGAAAGTACATCTCAGTGTTCCGGATTTTTTTCATACTACCCCCGCCTTTTTTCTATAAATACTGTATTTTAATGTTATCTTCCGTAATGAAAAGTTTTTGTTGTGGGAATTTTAAAACGTCGAAATTGTGGTTAAACCCGTCTGTAGAAGGATTTCAGGTCGCTCGAAAGCTTGGAATTACACATTTTTCAATTTAATTTGGCCGCGAATTTTCTTAAGTAAGTTTAAAAGGGATAATTGTTTATGAATCTATGCGAGTTACATTTCACAGTCATATGCGGACAAATTTGCTACATATTTATCTTTGATGTGTATTTTTCTGTCAAAGATAGCTTACTCGGCAGTTTTACAATGGCTTCTACAGTCTAAATGTCATGATCCCACTTCGAATTTCAAACTTAATTGGCCGGAAATTTTCATTATTACAGATAAGAATTTATGTATAGAACAGACAATGTGTAGAATCTTAGTAGATGCGGACAAATATGTTCTGAAGTGTATTATTAGCTAATTTTGCAAAATTTCAATATCTCTCCTATGCATTTCAACTAAACATGGCCGACGAGCAAGAGTTACAAGATGGCCGCTATGCAAATTAGTAAAGTACCCCTGATTCTGCCATATGGTCTCTACAAACACAAATGGTAAAACCAAAATATTAAACAAAGCTTTTATTGTTGTTCTTCAACATGAAGTCACCATGAGGATTTCAACAATGAGCTTTGCTCAAATTTCATAGTCATTCATGACAGCCATGAGGATTTCAACAATGAGGATTTCAACAATGAGCTTTGCTCAAATTTCATAGTCATTCATGACAGCCTCTAGCACTGGTTTGAGTGGTTTGAGTGTAATTCGTTGATAGATGTCGAGCAACACTACATAAAGATTATTATATGGCATTTTTCATATCATACCTCATATCATCCCGAGACATCCATATTAGCCCGAGGACCGAAGGCCAGAGGGCTAATATGGGTCGATGGATGATATGGGGCATGACATGAAAAATGCCGTATCATAAACTATTTAACATATAATTCAACAGTTGACCAGTTTTATACTCATAATCTGAAGTAATGAAAAACCAAATTATTCATCTGTAAAATGTGTGTAATTTAGTCAGTGTCGTTTTCAACGGAATTTGTTTCAAAGAGAACAAGTTGGTTTCATTTTGGACATCATATCTAAATTTACAGTATCTGTGGTATTTTGTATTTAGTATGTCAAAAAAAATTAATGTAGACCACTCGTTATTTACTAAAATGAAACATGAGTATTACAGGGGAAAACTAACTTTTTTCTTTCGTTTGTGTCTACATTTCAACTACCGCCATAGTTCCCCGGTTAGATTTTTTATCAATCAGCACACAGGGTATTTTACAACGAAAAATACTGTTTATTTGAATGTATCTCCCACCATCAAATTTAAGCACATTTGTACTGAAAGTTGTAAATAAATTGTTTTGCAATATTTTCACACAAAATCAGGCAAATAAGATTGTAGTTTCGTCATAGGTCACCGTCTAGCTTATATATGTGTGTGATTAACACTTACATTTATTGTCAATGCTTATATTTGGTAAAGGGTCCTCGAAGAGATGAAGATTGATTCTAGGTGAACTTCTTGCTTAATCTTTGCTGACAATGGTATTTTTGTCACAAAACAACAAAAGTATTTTCATAACAACGCGGGTCATTAACTAGAACAACTACATAATAGTAAGAAACTTGTGACGGGTGTACACCAAAATTCCGCAAAAATGTTGCTTGTTCTCAGTTAAGAAATGAATTGATTTTTAACTTGAGTCAGTAAAATTATACTGAAATTAGTGATCATTTGTTAATTCCATGAAGTGGAAAACCATAAGTCGCCATTTTAAAAAATCCATATTTTACCCCATGTAATACGGATTTCATATTACACACCCGTGTAATACGGATTTCATATTACACCCCCTGAAGATATGACTGGCTTAATTCTTTCTTTATGGCACATGCAAAAAGACACATATCTTGAGTAAGTATATGATAAATATAGATTATAACATGCCATTTTTCATATCAGACCCATTATCAGCCCGAGAGCCGACAGGCTCTCGGGCTGATATTCTGACCTAGGGCTGATAATGGGTCTGATATGAAAAATTTCATGTTATGATATTTTTATCATATGTTTCAAACTAGAAATGCATCCCCAATTTCATACGCGATCTCAAAAGTTTAATTTTTGAGTTCAAACCTTAAAACATGGAATTTTTAAAGACCACATTTTGTTTGTGAAGCGTAACTGCACATTTATGACAGTAAAAAATTCGGATAATATTTCAAATATAAAAAAATAAAAATATTTATTTCAAAAGATAATTAAAAAACAGTTTTTGTGTAGCGTAAAATCTATTTCGAAAATGACTGATAATACAGTTACGGATTAAGCGTGTGATATAAACCGGAAGCAGTTGATATAAACCGGAAGCAGTTGATAACAAAAGTCGTATCACACGGTTGTGAACAAATTGAAGATAGTTGGACTAAATATTAAAAATCGCCAGTATTATCAAGGGGTAAAATTTTACTGTTATTTTCTATAAACATATGATAAATCCATGTTATTTCATGTCAAGGATACGGGATCTTCAACAAACATAAAGATAGCTGGCAAAGTGTTCTTACAATCACTGCTATCCGTTGTCAAAAAGATCAACGAAGGAATCTTTTATAATATTGAATTAATTTCACCGATGTGCCGTAATATTTCTGAATTTTAGATGGAGCTTTCACCACTTAACATAACGATTTTAACATTTGCCCGTTTTAGTCTTTAGAGTTATTTTGCATAAGATATCTTATTTAATATCTATAATGTTAGATTTTCCAAGTTAGATATGGATGAAGTAATTTACCTGTTTTTCTTTAATTTTCAATTTTTCCTAATTTTTATTTATTTAATTATCAATGAAAATACCGCTCTCAAATGTACTTAAATATTAACTGCTTAGCAGACATTTGGTATCGGGCGTCCTTGTTAAAATGTGCATTACAATATAGAAGATATGAATACAGTTCATAATTGATATGATTAAGCGTTCCACATGGTTGGATAGGCTGATACTTGTTGTTTTCATTTACCCAGCGCAATCATGGTATTTACTAGAATCTCAAAATTTTCTTCTGCAAAATAGCTGGTTTTGTCAACTCAAAATGGATGAGAATTTTGGAACTCATTTATTATAGCCTAATTAAGTGTGCAAAATCTGAACACAGTCTGATAAACCAAAACACAAAACAAATCAATATAATTATTTCATACGTAAGAGAGGATTTGAACAGATGAAAGCAGACATGTGAGTTAAACATTCGTCAGATGTTTTGGCACTTACCTCAAACCTGAAGTCAAAGAAAAGGTATTAAAAACCGGAAAGCAACGTACTTTAAATACTTCTCTATGTCTCTAACTCGAACTTACTATGAGGTATAAACAAAGCTAAATGTTGAAGGAGCCATTGTGACTTCAAGATGGAAAAAAAGCTTTGTTTTACCATGTATTTGCAGAGACTTTGTTTCATGTGCATTTACTTCATATTCCTTCATTGCTTATTATATGTATTTGAATTGAAAGCAATTGTGATTCTAATAGTTTGTCTTATGAAAAACAGTAGACGCTTACTCTACCAGTTCACCTGATCTCACAAGAATAAAATTCACAGGTCCCGCCGGTCAAACAGTATACTAGTATAATGTATATGGAATTGTAATATTTTCAAACATTCAGGGCTGTTCCTGAGTTAAAAGTGTGAGAGACCGAGGCTGATGTTCGAACTACACAAAGGTATAAGTGGAAAGGTATTAGTAGTATTAACATTTGGTACAAATATCATGAAAATTCGTCAAAATTTGTAGCCATGAGAGCGTTTACAAGGTCAATTTTTGGATAGAACGGAGTCATTATTTTGGTCAAAGTCCCATAACTCCATCAAAAAGTATCGACCGAGGCTGATTTTCGAACTTGCCCAAGCTATTAGTAAGATAAGCATTTGACAATCCGTCCGAATTTGTAGCCACGAGAGCGCTTACAATGTCCATTTTTGATATAATAGAGTCATTATTGTGGTCCCATAACTTTCCTTAAGTCCAACAACTCAAACAAAATGTATCGACCAAGGCTGTTTTTCGAACTTAACCAAGGTATAATGATATGAACATTTAATATAAATTTCTTGAAAATCCGTCAAAATTTGCAGCCATCGGAGTGCTTAAAGGTTCTTTTTTTAAATAACAGGTCATCATTGTGGTCAAAGTCCCATAACTAAAAATTCGAACTTGACCATGGTATTAGTGGTATAACCATTTGGTATACGACGGGGGACAATAAATGGTTTTAAACTGGGTACGTGTGTTTATCTGTATGTTTATCCCCATTTTTATTTTCTAAGCTGTACTTATGTGATGTATTTGTATTTTTGATGTTGTCATTATCGTTGGATATTTTTTTGAGTTTACGGTTCGCTTCCCATCTACATTAAAACTTTAGATGCAATAACAATACTAGAAACTGTATTGTTTTTAAGGGTACCACTATCAATGTTTTATATCATAAAAATACATACAATTTGTCTTAAATACATCGACAAACGAATACCGAAGCAAGAGCGAGGAAAGGGGAAATTCTAAAATCCAAAATCACGGCAATTCACAGCAACAGGAATTGAGACAGTATGACAAAGACATAACAAATGAACAAAAACGCCAAAAAAACTAAAGCACTAGCAGTATGAACCCCTATAAAACTGAGGTATCATCAGGTGCTCCGGAAGGGTAAGCATGATCTGCTCCACGCATGACACCCGTCACACAGCCAGTTAAAATATGATGTTGAAATATCTGTTTGGTTGCTGATTGGTTATTGTCATTTTCTAACCTGTAGACAAAGCAAATTAAAATCCATGGTGCATGTTACTTCTCTAACCCTCAAACAGCACCAAGGTGAAAGTTTGAAAAGCATTCGTGAATCTTTTAAGTTTAAGACAATGATATACAAGACAACATCGACAACAAAAGCAGTGACAGTGTGAACTCCCTCTGAAAAACGGAGATATCACCAGGTGTTCCGGAAGGGTAAGCATGATCTGTTCCACCCGTCATACTGCCGGTGAAAAGTCCGATTTTGTCGCAGTTGGTGTTAGTCATTCCGGTAACAAACTCTGGATCTACCCAAATATATATGTTCTCATTTGTGAAACAGAAACATTGTAATGGTCTGTCAAGTCTTGGTGACGACCGTAAAACTTCTGAAGTGACAATTGCAACAGTGACTGAAGATACCCTTGATGTATAAGTTTTTTGAGACAGTAATTTCGCTCTGTTGACAAAATCGCTGTACACACTACAGGCACGGCAATGAGTTTTGAAATGTACACGCCATATGCCGGAAATGTGGAAATATTACTGCTAAGAAAAAACGGGAAGCTCAATATTAGATTGAAATCACCAAGCTTGTCGTAAAGTTTTGTTTTAAGACGTCCAGAGTTGTCAGTGTAGAGGTATAGCTCCAGGTATGATGCTGATGATGGTGTATCAGTGGTCTCTTTAATTTCGAGTTCATTTTGGTATATAACATGAAGGTTATCCTTAAATTGAGGATTGTTCAATGAAAGAAAACAAGTTGAAACAAGACATCTTATCTAAACAAACAGCAGATGTATTTGTATATTTGACTTATTCGAAACTTTCTTAAATCCTGGCTACAAAAATGAGAAGTGTGGTGTACCAGGATACCAAATACATAGGAGAAATCGCGATAATTAAATAATAAGGATGTATTCTCCTGAGTTTTCAGTCTCGTTCAAATCTCGTTTATGAATAAATCTGGAAACTTGACTTATGAGTAACATTTTTCTTATTGATATATACTATATAATGACCCTTACAAATTGTGTCAAAAAATATGTACCTACGACCAGTAGTTTTTGAGAAATGGAAAATTCTACTTTTTAACCAAATTTGACCATCATTGATCTCCGTCAGAATTTAGCCGATTTTGGGGTAAGGGTAATAAAAATAAATTTTCAAGAAGTGTATCCATCTTATTCATATGAGTTCTTTTCTAAGTTTTTAAAGATATAATTGTCCAATTATTTAAACAAAAATGGTGAGTTTTGACTGTGTAGTTGATGGGAAGTTTGAAAAATCTAGATTTTACGAAGTCTTGAATTTAACCCCCCCAAAAAAGCAACATAATCTTACACAACTTTCTTTTATCATCACAGACCCATGTTTTTTAATTGATATTTCTTTAGACTAAGGAGATCTAACAATCTGGAAACTTTGAGAGAAAACTTGATGCTAGAAATCAATAGTTTAGCCAAAATTGGCCCCAAAATAGGCCAAAATTAATGAAATGCACAAAATCGTCATGAATAGGGGTTTTCAAATGACTATAGCACAAAATAATGCACACGGACATATGGTTTTCTCTTCAAAAATGATATTTTCAGGGTCCTAGCATAATAAAAATGTAGGTTTCGGGAAAAACGTGATGCAGGAAAATTTTGACCCCTCAAGAGAATACATCCTTAAGTGAAAATTTGGAACTTTTTCATTTATAAATAAATAAATATTGAGGAAGAAGTCCGTTTACAGTTTTATATATTGAAATGCATTTTTTAAAATCAATTTCTCTTTTTCTAAGAGATAACCATATCAATGACGAAACATAAGATATGAAGGAAATTAATAATCCTTTCTGTCCTTTTAAATGCTAAAAATACTACTAACCTTTATAAAAAGATCTTTCAATTACTCAGTAGTACAATTATGAAATGATTTACCATTGTGATTGATTGATTAATTGTTGTTTAACGCCAACTTCAGCAATATTTCAGCTATATCGTGGCGTGAACTGTTGATGATATTATGAGTATATAACTAAAACAATCATATAAAACGTATGGCTATGTACAGATAGAACAACTTCTAAAAGATAAAATCGTACGCTAAACATTTTAAGATAAATAGATCAGATTGAATGAAATTAAAAACTTGGATAATATAAACTTATATTTTACTATACATATTTACAGCTTTTAAAAATTGAATAATTTTGTCGCCTTCGACGTTTGTAAATAATTCTTTAAGAGAATCTGCTGTATAAAATGTGCGACGTATGTCAGCAGCATCAACACAGTCAAGTAAAGTATGCTGTATTGTGTAAGCACAATTGCATGGAATACACTCAGGTCGGTCTTCTTTATTTAAAATATAACCATGAGTTGTTCGTGTATGTCCGATTCGGCACCTTGTCAGAACAACTTGTTCCTTCCGATTTTTTCCAGACGAACCAACAAGTTTACCAACTTCTGATTGTATTCCATGTAATTTATTATTTATTAGCAAGTCCCATCTTTCTTGCCATATCTTTTGGATGTATTTACTTATTAGAGGCATCATGTCAGTGTACGGCACTGGACAATCCGCCACATCATCATCTAATGCATCCTTTGCCTCCTGGTCAACAACTGTGTTTCCATAGATCCCTACATGACGAGGGATCCAAGTATAAATCATTGATTGATTGATTGATTGTTGTTTAACGCCAACTTCAGCAATATTTCAGCTATATCGTGGCGTGAACTGTTGATGACATTATGAATGTATAAGTAAAACGTATGGCTATGTATAGATAATACAACTTCTAAAAAATAAAATCGTACGCTAAACAATTTAAGATAAATAGATCAGATTAAATGAAATTTAAAACTTGGATAATATAAACTTATATATTACTATACATATTTACAGCTTTTAAAAATTGTATAATTTTGTCGCCTGCGACGTTTGTAAATAATTCTTTAAGAGAATCGGCTGTATAAAATGTGCGACGTATGTCAGCAACATCAACACAGTCAAGTAAAACATGCTGTATTGTGTAAGCACAATTGCATGGAATACACTCAGGTCGGTCTTCTTTATTTAAAATATAACCATGAGTTGTTCGTGTATGTCCGATTCGGCACCTTGTCAGAACAACTTGTTGTTAAAGCAACAGGTCCTGACAAAATTAGTCACAAAATGCTTAAATTTAGTATTGAATATATAGCTAAACCTTTATCTATTATATTTAATAAATCCTTAACACAAAATAAATATCCATCATCATGGAAGTTGGCCCATGTTATAGCAATTTTCAAGAAAGGTGATGTATCATTGCCATCCAATTACCGACCAATATCTTTAATTAGTTGTTTGGGTAAAGTGATGGAACGGGTGGTATATAAGCATGTCTATAATCATCTGATCTCTAATCAACTTATTTATAAATATCAATCAGGTTTTCTATCGAAACATTCAACTGTTCACCAATTGATCGAACTTTATAATTCAGTTTTAAACTCTCTTGAAAAGAAAGAGTATCATTGTTTCGTCTTTTGTGATTTTTCAAAGGCATTTGACAAGGTATGGCACAGAGGATTAATACAAAAACTGAAATCGTATGGAATAAGGGGTAATCTTCTAAGTTGGTTTCAAAGCTATCTTTGTGACAGGAAACAATTAGTTATTAATAAAAACGTTTCTTCAGATGCATATAATATTTATGCTGGGGTACCCCAAGGGTCTGTCCTTGGACCCCTTCTCTTCCTCATATATATAAATGACATAGGTGAAAATCTTATTTCTCTTACTAGACTCTTTGCAGATGATACATCTATGGGATATTCCAGTGATAAAAAGGAAGAGGTTGAATTTATTATAAATCAAGACCTCAATAAAATAAATAATTGGTCCAAAAAATGGCTTATGTCTTTCAATCCTGACAAAACAGAAATAATGGTATTCTCCAATACCAATGTCTCAGATAGCTTTAATTTTTCGTTTGACGACAAGACAATAGGTGTAACCAAAACCCATAAGCATTTGGGAGTTACTTTCTCACAAGATGCAAAGTGGAGCGAGCATATTGGAAATATAATTAAAAGTGCAAGAAAACATTTAGGAGCGTTACGTAAACTTAAATTCAAAATGAATAGACAAAACTTAGAAAAGATGTATTTAGTATATATTCGGCCTATTTTAGAATATGGTTGTGAAATTTGGGATAATTGTCAAAATTTTAATACTATAAAATTAGAACAAGTACAATTGGAAGCTGTCAGAATTGTTACTGGACTGCCGATATTTACAAAAACCGATATTATTTATCAGGAAACGGGTTGGGAAACTTTAGAAAAACGGAGACAGAGGAGAAAACTTCAACTTTTTTATAATATAAAAAATGGTTTAGCCCCACAATATTTAAATGAACTCGTCCCCCCTACCATTCAAAGTACAACAACTTACCCATTAAGAAATGGAAATGATTTAATTGTTCCTTTTTGTAGACTGTCTTTAACGTTTACGTCATTTATACCATCAACTGTCCGAGATTGGAATAAGCTGGATGATTCAGTCCGCAATTTAGACAGTTTGTCGAAATTTAAAAGGGCCCTCCTTGAGAATAGTCCTAACAATCTTATACCAAAATATTATATGTTTGGTTCGAGAAAATTAAATATTATATTAACTCAAATTCGTTGCTCAGCTTCTTTCCTCAACTGTGACTTGTTTAGAGTAAATATTGTCCAAAGCGCCTCTTGTAGATGTGGAGCTATTCAGGAGAACGCTGAACACTATTTTTTTGAATGCAATCAATAAACCGAAATTAGAAATATTATGATTCAAAATTTACATCAATTATTAGTTCCAATTAATCTTGACCTTCTGGTTATAGGTAATTCGAAGTTAACTTATGACCAAAATTGTACAATTTTTAAAGAAGTCCATAAATTTATAAAGGCGTCCAAACGATTCATCTTCAGCTAGTGAATAAAACCATGAGTACAAATCTTTTCCCATGTAAATTTGTTGTTGTACCCACCAACCACAAACGTATCTGTATTTGGTTGTGAATTAAGTTAATGATTTACATTCTATATAATCTTTATTGTGCATGCTCTTTATATTATATTTCGTTATTGTTATTTATTGTTAACAAAGGAGAAGACTTCATAAGTTGGTAAAACTTGTGTCTCATCCTTTTTGTCTCTTTATTTTGAGCAAATAAAATAATTATAAACTAACAACTTGTTCCTTCCATTTTTGTCCAGACGAACCAAGGAGTTTACCGACTTCTGATTGTATTCTATGTAATTTATTATTTATTAGCAAGTCTCATCTTTCTTGCCATATCTTTTGGATGTATTTACTTATGAGAGGCTTCATGTCAGTGTAAGGCACTGGACACTCCGCCACCTCATCATCTAATGCATCCTTTGCCTCCTGGTCAACAACTGTGTTTCCATAGATCCCTACATGACTAGGGATCCAAGTATAAATGACTTCTTTGCTTATACCAACAAGTGACTTGTAGAACTCAACGACCTTAAGAATAACTGGGTGTTTTGTCTTTCGACTTTCAATTGCCATTAGGCATGAGAGAGAATCAGAACAAATCAAGAACTTACTTTTTTGCGATGAAGCAACAAATTTGAGTGCTAAGTAAATAGCGTTGGATTCAGCAGTAAATATGGAACTTGAGGATGGTAATCGGAGAGTTGCTGCTCGATCTCCGAAGACAGCTGCACAGGCCACCCTGTCTCCATCCTTAGATCCATCTGTGTATATAGGCAAGTATTCGGGGTGTTCATTCTTGCAAATTCTTGCAAACTCCTGCTGGATAACCAGAGGATGAGTGTCAGATTTTTGATATTTTCGTAGTTCGAACTTAAATGCTGGTTTTGGGGTTAGCCATGGAGGCTTTTTTGAACTTAGAATTAGTGCTATTTCGTCCAATTGTACATTGACAGATTCCAAGTGTGGTTGGATACGAAGTCAAAAAGGTTTAATAACATTTGGCCGTTTATCCTATACTGTCTTGTGAAGTGGTTTGAAAACACAGTTGTGAGCAGGATTTGAAGGATACGCTTTTAGCTTAGAAGCGTATTGTAATCCAAGTTTGAGACGTCTGTCCTCTAGGGATGGTTCATTAGCCTCAACAAAGAGACTCTCAACCGGAGAAGTTCTGAACGCACCCAAGGACTGACGTAAACCTTGGTGATCAATTGTATCTAATAATTTAATGTATGATTTACGGGCAGAGCCGTAAACAAAACATCCATAATCTAACTTTGATCGAATCAACGATCGATATAAATTTAATAAAACAGTGCTATCCGCACCCCAGTCGGTACTCAACACAACTTTTAATATATCTAATGCCTTGAGGCATTTATTCTTTAGCATTTTGATAAGAAAGGAAGAAAGGAAAGTTTACTGTCAAAGATCAAGCCAAGGAATTTGGCTTCTTTTACAATAGTAATAGGGTTATTATACAATTTTAGCTCTTGATCTGCGTGCAGTTTCCGTTTACAACAGAAATGCATTCCAACTGTTTTAGAGCTTGAGAACTCAAAACCGTTCTCTTCGCCCCATTTTTCAATTCTGTTCAAACATAGCTGCAATTGTCTTTCTATGTTATTCATGTGTTGACCACTATAACATATCAGGAAGTCATCCACATACAGTGATCCATCTATGTTATTTTTCAAAACTTTAGCTAAACTATTGATGTTAATACTAAACAATGTAACGGAGAGGATGCTTCCCTGCGGAACACCCATCTCCTGTTCAAAAGGATCAGACAGCGTAGAGTTTACTCTGAGATTAAATTCCCTGTCTTTTAGAAAGTTTTCAATGAAAATTGGCAAACTTCCTCTCAACCCCATATCAAAAAGATCCTTTAAAATACCATATTTCCATGTTGTATCATATGCTTTTTCAATATCGAAAAAGACAGACACAACATGTTCTTTTTTAAGAAGGCGTTTCTAATAAATGTCTCAAAACGTACAAGATGATCTATAGTACCACGCCCTTGTCTAAATCCGTTTTGTATGTTAGACAGTAGACCATTTACCTCAAGAAACCAAACAAGCCGATCATTTAACATACGTTCCATGGTCTTACAAACGCAACTAGTCATTGCCAGTGGGCGGTAATTCGACGGTTCTGAATGATCTTTATCTGGCTTTGGAATAGGGACTATTGTTGCATGTTTCCAGATGGACGGTACGTTTCCTGTTTCCCAAATATTGTTCATAAGATTTAAGAGGATATCAAGAACTGAATCAGGTAGATGTTTGAGAAGTTGATAATGGATATCATCAGGGCCGCATGCAGTGTCATGTGCTTTATATAACGATTTTCTCAATTCATCTACCGGAAAGGGTCTATTATAGTCTTCCAGATCCTGAGTTTTGAAGTTAAGTTTTGTTTTTTCTTTTTGTTGTTTAATTCGTTGAAATGTGGGGCCTAAAGTTTTAGATGAAGAGTGTTTGGCAAACGTTTGTCCTATTTTATTAGCTATTTCCTTTTCAGAGGTTAAAAAATCTTGGCAATTTTTAAGATGATGGACAGTAGCTTTCTTATTTTTGCCTTTAATTTTTTGAATCATATTCCAAACTGTATTCATAGGGGTATGGCAATTTAGTTTTGAAACAAAGTTACGCCACGATTGATTGATTGATTGATTGATTGAATATTGTTTAACGTCTACTCAGCAATATTTCAGCTATATCAAGACGAGAACAAGTTTGTTAATAAATAATCACTTTGGGGTATGGAAAGGGCCATGGGACGGGAAATTCTGACTGCCACTTGAAAAGTAGGGTGAAATCGTCAAGGGCGGGGAATTTAGCCTTGTAGCCGATCACCTACGGACCACCCCAAAAAGAGCTTGCTACAAGGGTTCTTTAACGTGCAGGAAGCGTGGCGTTTCTTCCAACACGTGGACCTGAGTTTACATCCCATCCGAAAGATGGGTTGTGTATTTATTAATTCCGCACAACCACGGAATCGGTCCTATTTCTATATCCCGGGACCCTCGGGGTCCTCTGTTAGGAAGACTCATACTCCAAGCTCAGAGGATGCTGTGGGCCTATTCATAAGCTGGGACCGCGCACGGCGGGTTACGCCACGACGTCCGCCTTCTTTGTTTCAATGTTCTGCGAGCCTTAGCTCTAAAGACACGGAAATTGCCAAGATTATCCGTTGTGGGGTGTTTGTTTAACCGTCGTTCCGCCTTCTTACGATTTTTATGAGCATCATCGCAATCATCATTAAACCATGGTTTGCTTGGGTCTTTTGGATTAGTCGAGGTCTTTGGAATGGTTCTATTGGCTATGGAAAGTATTTTTTCACTGAACAGTAGAATAGGATCATCAACATCTTTAAACAAATCTGAATGGAATTCTTCTTTACACAGTTTCTCGTAAAGAGACCAATCAGCTTTGTCGAACTTGAATCTCTGTGGCTTTTTTGTAACAGAGGAAGAAAGAGAATAATAGGAAAATGATCACTACTGCACAAGTCGTCATGTACTTTCCAAGAGAAATCCAAGAGAAGAGATGGATCAGTAATAGCTAAATCTATAGCTGTGTAAGCCCCATTCCCAGGATGTAAATACGTGTTTGAACCATCGTTGAAAATACATAAACCTTCCTGCGAAATTAAGTCATCAATCTTCCTACCCTTATCATTTAATGTAGAACTACCCCATAGTGGGTTATGTCCGTTGAAATCGCCCATTAGAATAAATGGGGAGCGTAATTGGTCTGTTAAAGTCTTGAGTTGATTGAGACTAGGATTAGTATTAGGTGGAATATAAATAGAACATAATGTGATAGTTTTATCTAAAGATATTCTAACAGCAACAGCCTGAAGGTCATTTTTTCGATCAACAGTGCTGTGAACAACATTTCTGTTGACAAGGATGGTTGAGCCGCCAGCAGCTCGCTCATCTTCTGCCGCGTAAGTGCTGTATAACGAATAGTTCTTTACGGTTATATTATCGCTTTTCTTTAAATGAGTTTCCTGAAGACAAAATGCCACAGGAGAATACTTTTGGACAAGAAGAGTAATCTCAATTAGATTAATTTTAAGACCTCGACAGTTCCATTGAATTATGGAATCCATTTTCAACGTGGTGGTCTGATAGGGGACCAATCCCTTCGGGATCTATGTCCCTGAGTACTTCCGCTGCGATGTATAGACCTTCCAGAGTCGCTAGCGGATGGGGATCTACTGTTCGATCTCCTTTCCTTGGACAAATCTGGAGTTGGAAGTATTAAATCAACATTCATTCCGTCCTGGTCGTCATCCGACTCCCAATCTGGTAATGTTGGTAAATCGCTGAAACGGTTGGTTACAGGGACATCATCACGCTCAGCCTTTTTGATCCTATTTGATGTTAATGTTTTATCTACCTTTTTGCTTATAGACTTTTTTCTGTTTTTGTGTAGACTGGCTTGATTGAGGTTCTGCAGCTGGAGTGTTTTGTTCAGATTTTTTCCCTGGTTTGATCTTGTGGAAGGTGGAGCATGTACTTGAGCTTGTACTTGATTGACAGCTATTGTTTGACATGATATTGAAGACTTTTGTGGAGGTTGAACAGATTTATTGGTTGGATTTGAATAAGTCAGGGGATAAGGCTTTTCGGAAGTTATTGGCCAAGTGTTTCAACTGTAGAACATTGTTTAACAATACTTGCGTATGATGGTTACCAGTCATGGAACCATTAGAGACAGAAAAAATCCGTCTTGCCTCTTGATAACTACAACGTTTTTCTGCTTTGATTCGTTGAATTTCCTTTTGTTGTATGTAAATTGGAGGATGCCATATGTTCTCCACTACAATTAAAACACTTTGCAGTGCTATTGCAGTTTTGAACATCATGGCCCTCCTGTCCACATTTACAACAGCGCTGCTTTACTCTACAGGAATTACTTCCATGGCCAAATTTTTGGCACTTCACTGGTGAAGGAATGTATCAACCTTAATTAAAAAAGAACCAATATGTAAGGATTTAAGAGGCGAAGGCCTGGAAAACCTTAAAAGATAGGTTTTCAAATTTATTGTTTTATTGTCAACCTTTTTGGTGAATCTCTTTACATCAATTACACATTGCGGTCGAAGTTCTTAACAAATTTCATTCACAAGTAAGTCAGAGGGATCACCATCCCTGTCTCTAATGATTCCACTACTGTAATTCAAATTTGAGTTCGGTGCCGAAAGAATAGGAATGTCACCAACTTTAGTAAGTGTAAGAAGATTTTCTGACTGTTGTTTCCTGTCAATTTCTCAATTTTGTTACATTTTTTACATCTCCAGCACAGCCTTTGATGGTTTTATCAAGAACAAACGGCGAAATTTTGATGGACGTTCGTCTTCATCACTTGTGTCTAAATCTTTTTTACTACTCCCCCTCCCAGTTGTGTGCTCGTGTCTCCATGGCGTTATTGAAAATTTCACTGCCTTGCTCCCCATCCGCTGCGGAGTGCTTACAAGGGCGATGCTTAAACACGGTGGATATCCAACGCATGTGGACTGAAAATGAATCAAGGTCCACCATGAATCAATTTGCCAGATCGGCCAAACCCATTGCCAGTCAAAAAACGTAAACCGAAAGCATCAGGGATACAAGGACAGTATACGCGTACAGAGTATCCCTTCAGGGAGACAAGCATCGTACCAGGGGTTACCCAGCGATACAACTCTCCGGAATAACATCTACACGATTGACCCATGAGCCACCGCCTTCTTTAGATATTTTGTATAAGAAAAACTTTAAAGGTTCAGTTTAAAGTATGACAATTGACAAATATTGAATCTAAAGGGCTTGGCATGACCAGCAGATTGATCGAACCGGGCCCATTCGACCGCCCGTCTAGATGAAGTAAGGGCCAAAGTAGTGTGTTTCAACTACCAGGATCCCATCCTCCACCAACACGGGTCGTCAACACACGGCAAATAGAAGACTCTTAACTTCAAGCTCGTAGGTGTGTGCTTCGGACCTATTCTACCCCGGGAACCGAGTAGGGCCTCTGTTAGGAAGACTCATACTCCAAGCTCAGAGGATGCTGCGGGCCTATTCTTAAGCCGGGACCGCACACGGCGGATTTACCATTGTGCAATCTTTGTCCTTTTCAATACTTAAAATACTACAAACTGTTATAAAAAGATCTTTCAATTACTCGGTAGTAAAATTATGGAATGATCTACCATCGTGCACTATTTGTCCATTTCAATGCTTAAAATAATACTAACTTTTATAAAAAGATCTTTCAATTACTCGGTAGTCAAATTATGGAATGATCTACAATCGTGCTCTTTAAAAAACCCTCAAAACCTGGAATCATTTTAATAATCCCTAAAAGCTTATATTTTGGACAATTCGGGTTTTTCTATAGTTAAATGAAACGCATTGAATTAAATCTTATTGTGATAAAATGATTGTTATTGAATTGTTGTATATTACAGCTGCATTATTATATTCGTGAAGATTTGTAAGAAAGTATTACTGATAGATTAATTAGTTAACGTTCAACGTCCAGGTAGCAATATTTCAGCTATATCAGGACGAGAACAAGTTAATAAATTCAAAACAATTATTAGTAAAAGGCGAAAGAAATGAAGGTAAGACTGGAAAAGGGGAAAAATGGGTAGGGGCAGGAAATTTAGCTTTTCAGCTTCCAGTTGGTGTGCTCGCCTCAGAAAAATATAGAAAGAACTTCATACTGCATGGCGCGTGGAGTTTCTCCACACGGTTTGGCTACAATGGTTCGCTGTCATACTTCTCGTATTATGACCTGGCTACCCCCCCCCCCCATAGACAGGGCATTTCCCTATCCACCACCTGGGAATCTATGTTGCTTAAGCCTCTAACAACGATGCAGGTGCCAGGTTGTGTTGAATTGTCCAAACTATGAAAAATTATTATAAACACTTGATGCGCTCTGGCAGGTACCATTTAGATTTGAAAACCAGAGAAATGTTATTTGTTCGAGGGCTGTTTGGATCCAGCAGAATTAATGTCATTTGCGAGATTCAAACCATAAAATTATTTCATGACTAGGAAAAAAACAAATAGAATTATAAAGCAATTGTGGCCTTTTGTTTTATTGGGCTTGTGGAAAATGGTGTTAAATTTCAATCCCAAGTACCTAATGGAAGAGTTGCTTGTTGATATTTCAAAATCATTATTTATCTTAGAAAATATTTCAATATCTCCCTCGTGTAAAGCTCTGTCCTTAGCTGATTTTGGATTAACATTTTAAATCATATTGGTTATTTGTTCTCTATCAGTTTTTATACATCTTTGAGTTTATGGTCTTCCAAACGTTTAGATTCTATCTGTACTGAAGAGACAAAAGTTGTCGAAATGCGCATATGTAGAATTTAAATTCACAGTTATTTCGGTATTTAGTCATATCCTAAGTAGCTAGTACATCGGCAAACGAATACCGAAGCAAGAATGAGGAAAGGGGAAATTCAAAAATCATAAATCCAAAATCACGGAAATTCACAGAACACGAATTGAGACAGTATGACAAAGACACAACAAACAAACAAAAATGAATAAAAACGCCACAAAACTTAAGCACTAGTATCGTGAACCCTATATTAACTTAGGTATCATTATGTACTCCGGAAGGGTAAGCATGATCTGCTCCACGCGTGGCAAACGTCGCACTGCCCATGAAAAGTCCATTTTTGTCACAGTCGGTGTTAGTCAGTCCGGTAACAAACTCTTGATCTACCCAAAGATATCTGTCCTCATTTATGAAACAGAAACATTGTAATGGTCTGTCAAATCGTAGTGACGACCGTAAAACTTCTGAAGTGACAATTGCAACAGTGAACATACCCTTGATGTATAAGTTTTTGAGACAGTTATTTCGCTCTATTGACAAAGTCGCTGTACAAACTACAGTCACGACAATAGTGAATTAGTTGTAAAATGTACACGCCATATGCCGGGGACGTGGGAATATTACTGCTCAAAAATGGGAAGTTAACTATTGGAAAGTCGAAATCATATCACGCTTGTCGTATAGTTTTGTTTTCAGACGTCCAGAGTTGTTTAGGAATTGTTTTCGGAAAATTGTAGCCGATGAATATTAAGAAAATATTTTTATCCTTAGTAATTAAAAGGAGGATTGTATGTGGAAAACTGAGGTTAGTGAATGTGACAGTAACCTTCAATTCGAAGTACCTGAGTAGAGAAATTATTTGTGGAAAGAGAAGATATATTAGCCCCACATCTTTATTTATCAATTATCATTCCTCGTTTTTTTTCTTTTCTGTGCCGTAGTCATGTTAAGGTGGTTCGGCGGACTAAGCGAAATCCATCAGAATTTTTCAATAGTTTGCAGAAATGAGCATCCAAAAAATAAAAATTGGGGGTCATGGACAGTATAAACTTATGGTATGACCCCTCCTAAACAGGGCTGACCCCGAGGAGCCCCGGGATAAAGAAATAGGACCCATTCCGTGGTTGTGCGGGATTGATAAATACAGAACCCATCTTTCGGATGGGATGTAAACTCAGGTCCCCGTGTTGGAAGAAATTCCACGCTACCTGCACGTTAAAGAACCCTTGTAGCAAGCTCTTTTTGAGTGGTCCGTAGGTGATCGGCTACAAGGCTCAATTCCCCATCCCTTTCCATTTCACTCTACTTTTCCAGTGACAGTAAGAATTTCCCGTCCCATGACCCTTTCCATACCCCAAAGTGATTATTAATTAAGAAACTTGTTCTCGTCTTGATATAGCTGGAATATTGCTCAGTAGACCAAGCTAAGTCGGCAATGTTTAAAAAAATATAACACCTATGGCACGCGATAGTAACAAAATGCGGTATACCTAGTATTTCGAACGGAAACTAGGGGTTTGCGTGCGAAATACTAGGTATACCGCACGCTAACCATGGGTTTCCGATCGGTATACATAGGTTTCGGCGAAAACCCTAGTTTTCGATTGAAATTGAGCGGAAACTAGGGATTTGCGACGGAAACCCATAGTTTCCGATCGGTATCGTTAATTCGAGTTTAAAGCGAAAACGCTTTTCATAGTTTTAGCCAATGAGAAACGAGAAACGGAAATCGCTATTTGATATTTAACGTTCGTCCAATCAGAAACAGAAAACGGTATTCAGGGTATAATTAAACCAATCAAAATCGTTTTTTCTGTTTATCGCTTATATTTCTCTCTTTTTTATTCAAATTTAGTATCTTTTATTTATTTTATATATTTTGATATTATAAATTAATTATCAAATAGAGTTGTACCTGTGACACATTTAGGTGCGAATGGATATCAGATTCGTGAGTCCTGAGAGGATTCGATCTCGACTGTCGAAATTCACCTTCACCAGTTAAAAGTTGTGAAATATCGCCGTTTTAGACTTAGTTTAAAAAGAATATTCAATTTAATTAATCTATAGAGCAAATATTTTTATTTTCATATAACTGGATGTGTACTGTGTTTCGAAAGTAAAATAAAATCATGAGATTTTGTATGAAAAATAAATAATTTGATAAGCAGTTAAAAAAACGAAAACTCGGTCTTATAAATGATCAAAACAATTCAGTAATTTAAAACTTTTACTTCATCATATCCTTTCCTAGGAGTTATATAATTTGGAAGTAAAAAATTTCATGAATTTTAGCATTTAAGAGGAAAGAAAAGTATAATTTTAAGTTTACGGTTTAAACTTACTCTATAAAAATGACAAAAACAATAAAGTGATTGAAAATTTTACTTCGTGATACTCTTTCGAAAGAGTTTGATATGTTGGGAAATAAAAAAATTATGAAATGTAGCATAGAATAGTCAGAAAAGTTAGATTTTTTAATCAGTGGTTCAAACTCAGTCTTTAAAAATGACAAAAACAATTCAGTGTTTTGAAAATTTTACACCATAGTATCCTTTGGGAGGAGTTTTATAATTCCCGAACCAAACTCTTGATGAATTTTATCATTTAAAAGATATGAAAAGTAAAATTTTTAGTCTACGGTTTATACTAACTCTTTAAGAATGGCAAAAAAGTTAAGTGTTTTGAAAATTTTACTTCATTATATCCATGCGAAGAAGTTTGATATGTTGCCAAATACAAAAATCATCAAATTTACCATAGAAAAGGTATGGAAAGTAAAATTTTGAAACAGTGGTTTAAACTAAGTCTATAAAAATGACCAAAAAAACATCAGTGTTTTGAAAATTTAACATCATAATATCCTTTCGAAGGAGTTTTTATAATTTGCGAAGCAAAAACTTGATGAATTTTAGCATTAAAAAGATATGAAAAGTACAATTTTTAGTCGACGGTTTATACTAACTCTTTACAAATGTCAAAAAAAGTAAGTGTTTTGAAAACTTTACTTCATTTTATCCTTGCGAAGAAGTTTGAGATATGTGGGATTTTTTTTTCAGATTCTCTGTAAATACTTTTGAGTTTATTCTTGAATAAACTTGGAGAAAGTGTTCTAAATTGTTCCATAATTTTATAGTCGAAGGTATATATGAAAAGATACAAGTCTACAAAAAGGGACAGATAAATTGTTCGCATTCCGTAAATTATAATTAATTCGTTCATTAACAGTATTGGAGAGTAAGTCATTGAGATAACCAGGTATATTGTTATTCACAATATTATAAAAAAGGAACAGTTTTCTTTGTTGTCTTCTCGAAGCGAGTTTCTCCCACCCAGTTTCTAAATATATTGATTCAGTACTAGCATAAGCAGTAAGGCCAGTCACGATTCTTCCA
>MJUU01041228.1:0-18210 GCA_002080025.1 Modiolus philippinarum
TTATAACTCTACCGTCATCAGCGCCATCAGCCTTGTATAATAAATAATTGTCATTGTTTATTTTTATCGTTATTCCCATCTGTGCCGGGGGTAAAAGATTTTGTTCCAACGAGGCAAAGAAAGGAAATCTATTTAATGGTATTTCCGCCGTTACTTCTGCTCGTGCGTTAGTTAAAGCTGTTCTCGCAGCAAATCCTATATTATCAGCAGTGACCGCTTTGTTATCAGGGTAAATAAAGCTGTTTTTGCCTAAGCTGTTAACATAACCATCTGAAAGTGTAAGCAATGATTTGACGTGATTTGCTAGAGATAAATTATTACAGTCGTAAACTGTTTTTCCGTTTTGGGAAACTCTCATTTGACTAAAAAAATTTGTTACATCTGAAATAACAGATACTGTGTCGTTGTCCGTTGCTGCTCCGTCAGCTAGTTTATCTACTTTAAACTTGATTAAAAAATACCCATTATACCAGTCATAAAACGAAGCCTTATCATTTATGCTAAATTTGTAATCCGTTTTGACTTGTGCTTCTCCATTTTGTGGAGTTCTTATGGGAGTGTCTAGTAAAAAGTTACAATACTCATATCTATCGCAAAACTGCGTTCCTCTAAACATTTTTTATTACTGGATTATTATTTTTCTTTCTTATATAAAATTGATAGAGTTTATAAACAGTGTCTTAAACAGGTTAATCAAGAGTCATGAGCGTTGGAAAAAGAGTAAAACCTATAAGATTTTTGTTTTACTTATGAGATGCTTAAACCGTTAACTACTTCAAAAATGAAGTGTTCTTTGACAATTTCAGGAAATTCACCAAAATTGGAATAAAAGATTTTTGCAAGGTTATTGAAAATTTGTGTTTTGACAAAAAGAAATTAAAAAAGTATATGGTTGCTAGGTAAAATTTCCAAAATTAAAGGCCTTAGAGAGTTTCAGGAAATCTACCGAACTTGGAATCAAAGATTCTAATTAACAAAAATGGTTGTTTTAACATAAAGGACAAAAAAGATGTTAAGGAGAATTTCAAAAATTAAAGCGATGAGCGTTATCAAAAATTCAGTCATAAACTTCAAAGCCAATGAAGCATGACCTTGAAGTCGCAGCATCTGTTTGGTACTAAAACAATGCTGTTCATGTTATGATGTATAATTATACAAAGCTTCATCAAGATATCAAACCTCCTTCAAGGTAAACTACTTTCAATCTAAACCTTAACCTGCAGTATATCAAACATTCACTCCTAATATTCTAAGTTATTGAACCATGACCTTGAGGTCACATCATCCATTTCCTTCCAAATATTGCAGTTCATGTCATGGACCATCTGCATACAAATTTTCATCAAGATATCAAACCTCTTTCAAGGTAAACTACCTTCAACCTAAACCTTAACCTGTAGTATATCAAATATTCACTCCTGATATTCAAAGTCAATGACCCATGACCCTGAGGTCACACATCTGTTTCATTCCAAAATGTTGCAGTCCATGTCATGGTCTATCTGTATACAAAGTTTCATCAAGATATTACACCTCCTTCAAGGAAAACTGCCTTCAATTTAAACCTTAACCTGTAATATATCAAATATTCACTCCTGATATTCAAAGTCAATGACCCATGACCCTGAGGTCACAGCATCCGTTTCATTCCAAAATGTTGCAGTTCATGTCATGGTCTATCTGCATACAAATTTTTCATCAAGATATCATACCTCCTTCAAGGTAAACTACCTTCAACCTAAAACTTTAACCTGAGCATTACGGACGGACGGACAACGTACCAAAAAACTATATACCCCGCCATAAAAATAGATATTTTCTATTTAAGAAGAAAAATAACACTAAATAAATTTATGTAACTTATGTAACTTAATACATCTATTAAGGCAAGCGTAACTTTCATTTATTTATAGAAATGATATCGACTTGCCGGTAAAAACGGTTAAGTATTTATTGCAGAACTTCAATAGATTGAAAATGAAAGTTGATTTTGTAGTATTTCAAGTTCGTAATATCGAATTGTATTTAAGTGTTAAAATATTAAGTGGTGCACATCACAAAGTCAATATTCAAGGGAACTATAATAGAAACAGCAAATGATTTTGTGTTTTTGTGAATATAGGAAGTTCGACTCCCCAAACAACCATTTTTTTCAGGTGAGAATATTTAATATCAGTGAAAACGTTTAAAAATAGAATTAGTACGTCAATTGTTTAGAAATAATTTATAGGTCTTTCTTTTCAGTTAATTGTTTCTAAATGAATATATTGATATCGTTGAAAATGAAAGATTAAGAAACATCAGACACCCAAATGTAAAATATCAACATTTATCATTAAATGAATAATGAAAGAATATGGAGTAAATGCACATAAGACAAACTCTCTACAAAACATGGTAAAACCGAGCAATTGAACAACTTATTTACTGTTGTTCTGCTTTTGAAGTCACCATGAAGCATTAAACGATTTGCTTTTGTCATCCCAAAAGTAAGTTAAAAATGAATAGACCACGGGCTTAACACCGCATGCATATGCATCCCCCGTACATGAACTCTACCAACATTTTTAAGTCTACTTACATCCTCTCAGTTCGCAAAAAAAGTTAACACGAGCATAACTTGCAAGGGTGAAACAGGCCCCCTTTTTAGACCCAACCAACGAAATTTGGAAAAATTTAGTTTTTGTAAAAACTTGTTCTTTCTAATGCTTTGTTGACTGGTACATTATCAAAAAATCTCGTGTGCATTCCATAATTCTCACAATTGATTTAGTCTTTTCATGTCCTTTCCTGAAAATAAAACGTGATAACATGATGTTCAATTGCTTAGATGACCAAACTATGACTTTGAAATATACAATATTTTCATTTTGGACAGTCATGTACTTCTTTTGCCTCATCTTATCTATGAGTAGCTCAAATTCATATAAGTGGGATTCAAATGAAAGTGCATTATATTTTCTTTGCAATTAAAACAAATACATTAACATGTAAGCTATTATAAACTTTCTACATTCATAAAACTTATCCTTACCCTAACAATTTTTCTCTAAAATTGTCAATTCCTTTTCTATGTTCGCATGAAAATAACCAGAATATACAAAATGTGTGTTATATATGACAATGTTGCATGACTTATATATGATGATTTGGTATTTAAACGGCCATCAGTAGACTTAAACTCGAAATTGGTGAAAAAGGGGATGTTTCATCATTTCAGATTTGTCCAAATTCACTGTTTAATCGTTAAAAATGGCAAATCTGGAGGATATATCTTCATATATGCCAGGTAATTGTCCTAAGCAATACATAAGTCATCTTCAAATACCGTTTGGAAAAAACAAGAAGTGTTCAATGTGACTCTAAATACCGAAAATATGACCCCATGCCAACAAAAATGATACTTAAACCCCAAGAGTTTGATTGTTTTTACATATATGTGAACAAACCAAACTTATGTTTTCTTTCTTTTCAAAAGGTGCATTGGATTTATCAAAATATGTAATTTTAACGCAAAAACATTTTAAAATTTTATATAAGTTAAGAAATTCGTTTCAGACTTTCACAAATGTTAAATTTGTAAACTATGAAGCGTCTGCTTCCGGATTACTATTTGCTAGATGGTCTCAGCTATACGTTGGCCATCTTTTTGCACTGTATTAATAAGTGCTCATATTGTCATCATTTTTTTATATAAATAAATGCCGACACAACCCCAGGCATTGTGTTATTTGAACTAAGAACAAATAAAGGAATATTGAGTAGATGTAGGCATCTGTCTGTATTTTATTTTTAAGTAAATCACATCTCAAGCTCATCACAAATCTGTAGCTTTTAAAGCAACAAAATTAAATAAGTAGAGTTTTTATTTACATGAAGGGTTAAAATTTTGCATTTTGTATGTCTGAAATTTATCTGACTGACACATCATAAATACTAGATCTTCTCAATGCTCATGCATTCTGTAACGATATAACATCCATATTTAAAAGTTATGTATAAATTATATGAGAAGTCTACATTTAGATAAATTTTGTATACATTTTTGAGTATAGCGGTCAAATAAAGCTCACTTAAAAGGTAAAATGCTGCTAAAAAGGTCCTATGTATGTCAGATATAGTGAAATAAACAACTCAATCCAAATAAAAGATTTTTATAGTATTGACAGTTTGACTATTAGAAATTTTCCTGAATTTGTAGAGGAAGGGGTGCTTTTTTCGACATTTCTGAACCTAAAAGTAGATCAAAACAAAGTATTTTGGGCAGAATTTGTTGCTACATGTAAGGATCATAAAATATTATTGCATAGGCGATTATAAGATATTTATTCAGATTTTTACAATCCCAACATTGATTAGTCGAAATATTGAAAATACTGAAAATCCCGAAAATTTTCGTTTTTCAAAAATTTAATACCGAAAATCAATTGGATGGACTTTGATGAAAATATCATATATTTACAAATGGTTATAACAACATTCTAAACTCTAATATGTATTTGTATTGATAACATTTCCACCAGATTTTTTTTTGCCTGTGAACCTTGACCTTGTTTTGTAGGCGACGTACAAAATATTTTTTACTGATACTTTTGTGTAGGTATTGAACTTTAAGCTTAAGATGTAGAAAAAAATGGTTTTTGGTCCATGCATGAAAAACCAACAGAAATTTATAATTATTTTCTGTATTACTTTCGATCAGAGTTTACCCAATGACAAGGTAGGTTAGTCAGGTTCTAATAATAAATAAACAATGAAAGGATATTAGACAAACTCTCTGAAAGAACATGGTAAAACCAAGCAATAGAACAACTCTTCTGGTGATCTTTCTCTTGACTCCAACAGTGAACTTTGCTCATACATCATAGGAAGTTAAAGACAAGTGCAGCACCGCTATCCTTGGAAGTCATTGATAAATATCGAACAACCCTTCATCCATTTTCACTTTTACTCATTGATGCGGGGTCGTCAAAACCATAAATTAATTTGCAAAGTTTTCTAACAATCGCTGTTATCCGTTGCGTCATAAAACGTCTTTAAGAAGACAATTACAACAAATACATGAAAACAACCATACTTCACTCATGTAATCAATTGTGAGAAAACTTGTCATAAAAATAGAGAGAGAGATGTGGGTTGTATAAAAAGGTGGTCAGAATAACATTTGGAAAGTACAAAAAAATGAAATAATAAAATTCGAAAATTTAAAAGAATGGCAGTGTACAAATATGAGAAATTTATTTTCTCAAGAACAAGTAAACCATATTGTAATATTTAGAAGAAGGTAAAATATAAAATCTGTTTGTCGACAGACACCTAAAACGCTGCATGTGCCAAACCATAATTCAATCGTATATTTTTTTCGATCATATAACAGACATTATCTGATTTAAGGCTAGATAAGTTACTGTGAAAGTACTATTGTTCGTGGGGTTCCAAATTTCGCTAATAGGGCTAATGGTTGCTAATAACACGAAATTAACTTTCTAAACGAAATGCATTTTCCCTTGAGTTTTAATACATTGAATTTGACCACGAATTTAAGTACTCATGAAATAGTGATATTTATCGAAACCACAAAAATTGATGTCCACGAATAAAGATACTTCCACAATAGGGGCGTATATAGATTCGCACAAAATCCATGTTGCAATTTAAAATCTAATAGTGAGGCGTTAATTAAGCATTCAAATTTGAGCTAACTACTTGTACTTAAATTTCAATATAATGACAAGTTGAATAGGTTCACATTTGTAGAGTAAATTTCTCATTTTAGCAAGTACTTTCTTCAATACACATGTTTCAAGTTTGTAAGCAATTCATTTTCATTTATTATTTATCACTTCCGGTTTACATAGGTAAAATTTAACATTATTTGCATCTAAAAGCTATAAAAGTAGTTTACAGAATTTCAATACATTGATATTCACCTGTTTTTAAGGAGTTACAACAGTAAGTGCTTTATTTTTTCGTGGCTTTTGTTTTATGTTCTGTTTGTTTTGTCTTCGCCAATGACGTTCTCTGCTGTATGTGATACTTCCGACTGTCCCGAGTTCCTACGTTGTTTACGTTTGTCTTTTGTATTTTTATTGTGGTTTTTCTTTCTTGTGCAGTTCCTATTTACTTTGTGGCATGTGGCTATGTGTTCCGGCCACTGTAGGTGTTTCCTGTTATCTTTTGTATTCTATAATTCTGGATTTATAATTTTTTGTTGCTGCTTCGGTATTTATTTGGAAATTTATTTAAGAATTGAATGCATTATTTTGAAGTTTCATTGGGGTATAAAAGTATTGACCGATGCACATTTTAATGAAGCGCGGTAGCGCTTCATGTTGAACATGTGCGCCCGGTGAACACTTTTAATTCTATAAAACTTCAAAATAATGCATTCAATTCTTAAAATTACATTTTAACCGAAATAAAAAAAAACACAATTTATTTACAGGAAAGTACATCATGCACATTACAAATTAATCCGCCACATGTGGTCAAATGTTTTTCATTGGAATGATATGCCGCGTGATCAGTGTTCACCTATCAAATTGACGGAATTCAAATGAATATGCATGAAATGTAATTATTTATTCATAAAATTTGACATCTACCGCACTCTCCGAACAGTGTTTCTGACTGTTTTTATTATTTATCTTCTTTTAATGCTTTGAAAATAGTGTCCAAAATTTGACAAAGTCTTACGCCTCAAGATAGATTTCCAAATTATATTGACATGCTTAACCTTTGCAATATATGTCTTTGGTCTGGCTTTAACAATTTGCCTCAAAATGAAGAGACATTTATTATTTTTAAGTTAGCATCCTCAATAACCACTAGTGGCGATTTTTTTTTTGGATGTTTAATTTCGTAATTAAAAATCTGGTAACTAATAGTACAACACAGGTATAAGTGAGAAGTGTTAAAAAATCACACAAAACCTGTAAACCAAAAGAGCAACATTTATTGTTTATTGAGGATGCTACTAAGTTTTAATCTAAGACTCCACTCATATCCCTCACCATGATGGTGATAATGCAATTCAAAAATCAAAAATATTCTATACATAGGTTGAAAATAAGCAGGTAATTAATTCGGAGGTTCCTGCAAAAAAAGACAGAAATGGATTAATGGCATGTTTTAATTTATTCAAAATAATCTAAATTCACTACAATTTTGAATCAACTAAACTAGTAAACATGCAGTACTGTATTCCAACCTACAGGTCAAATTAAGGTCAGATGCTAATATATATATATTTAACTTTTCATGAATAGTGAGGACAACTGACCCCAAAAATAATTCCGAATTCGAAGTGGCTATTTTTTTAAATATATTACTGTTGAATATATACCCTTCTTTGGTATAAATATTGAATCACCTTTCAATATTCTACATCTGGTTTCAGAGAAGTAAATAAAATTTCAATGACGAAACACACCACAATTTCTGCATCTGGTTTCAGGGAAGTCTAATATAGATCTTATTTAACAAGGGGTATTTTTGAAAAAAAAATATTCATATTGGTATTGTTTGTCTGGTAATGAATTTTTACTTTGTGGTAAAAGTAAAGTTTATACTTGGAAGTTGACAGAAATACATTTTTATGGAAGCATTTTATTTTATTTGGCAACAACATGCCTCTGTAAAGTGTAATTTGCCATGAATTTACATATTAGCTCCGAATTCTGTGATTGAACTTCAAATTCAAGTGTAAAATACCGGTCAACAAACATGTATGCCATGCTTCCAAGATTTTATTAATGTATATAGGGAAAATTTAGGCCTAATTTTAGGCTTGCTAGAAAATATTTGGATATCTGATATACATATAGTGTATTGAATGGTGGTCTATGTCCATAAATGATAGGTTTTCTTTACAGGCTATTGTTTATTATTTAAAAGAATGACTTTGTTATATATCTAATAATATGTTAAACTATTAAAACAGCGCTAAAGAACTAAGTTAAAATATTTTTTTTAAATGTGATAACAAACACCTGCATTACTTTTCATTTACAAACTATGATACACAACAGTTAATTAAAATTACCATGGATTTTTCTTCATCATTGTCTGATCATAATCGCTACAGAATTATTCTGTTATGCACAATTATATATTATTTATATAAATGTCAGACTATAGATTTAAATGGTTAATTATTTACAAACATACATACATATCGACAATATCATATTTTCCGTGACACTATTGAAATGGGAGTGATACCAAAATTACCAAAGTTATCAAGAGCCGAAGTCCATGAGACAAAAAGGACAACTCAGATTGAAACCATCGGAAAATTGTCGATTGCAATGGACCTGACTTGGTACAGGCTTTTCAAAAGAAAGGTTGGGTTAGACTGGTTTTATGACATGCCAAGCCTCCCTTTCCAGGTTAGAGTAGTGTAATTCAATTTCCATAGGCGACAATAGTAACGTTTCCTCCTCTCACAACTTTATCAGTCTCATTTTCTCTCCAAACTGTTATTGTCCATCAAGAAACATTTATCGTCCAAATTGTCAACTGCAGAAACTTATATGTTGCCATTGGTTTTCCGTCCTTAATTTTGACCTCTAGGTGATTACCCAAATTTTCAACGAAAATTGATTAAATTTAACACAAACTAGGGGCACCTTTTTAAAATTTGTTATTTTGTTGTATTGCAGATAATAAAGTGGCATTTTGTAATTTAAAAATGCAGTATTTAATAAAGTTCTGAATAAAAATTATAGAAATTAATTATATCCAATCAGTTAGCTAACAGACCGATTACCGAGCTGTAGATTGGGTGGCCAAAAAGATTCCAAGACAATCACAAGCTAATTACACTCTCTTTACATATGGGTTAGAGTAGTGTAATTCAATTTCCATAGGCGACAATAGTAACGTTTCCTCCTCTCACAACTTTATCAGTCTCATTTTCTCTCAAAACTGTTATTGTCCATCAAGAACCATTAATCGCCCAAATTTTCAACTGCATAAACTTATATGTTGCCATTGGTTTTCCGTCCTTAATTTTGACCTCTAAGTGATTACCCCAAATTTCAACAATTGATTAAATTTATAGCAAACTAGGGGCATCTCTTTTTATTTTTCTTATTTTTATTTTATGGCAGATAATAAAGTGGCATTTTGTAATTTTTAAATGCAGTATTTAATAAAGTTCTAAATAAAAATTATAGAAATTAATTATATCCAATCAGTGAGCTGGCAGACCGATTACCGAGCTGTAGATTGGGTGACCAAAAAGATTCAAAGGCAATCACAGGCTAATTACACTCTCGGTAGTGTCCGGTAGCAACTCGATTTGTTATTCATTTTTATGCTTTATGAAAGTAATTACATTGGTATTGGCTAGTATGCAATTTTGACATAATATACTCGTGGACAACAGAAACTATGCAATGGCAAAAAAGGCAATATTTTTTAATAACATGGGATATTGTTATGATATTTGGCATGGTCATTCTGGAACACTTAACAAACAAAATTGATTTTGTTTCGCGATATTTTTATTGGGTTTTATATATCTCCGAAATTTCGCCACTTTTTCCTTAGTGTCAAATTCATGTGCTTCCGACATTTTTTGTTGTTAATATCATCGGATTGCTTTGACCTTTAGCACACTAGAAATCATTTATCTTCTATCATGATTACCAGGAGTGTCGAAACAGGATCCAAATTACCGCATTCCAAACGTTATTTCACAAACATGAAATTGACGTCCCAAAACATCATAATTTTTCATATGTATCACGAAAACAAGATACAGTCCTAACGAATACGCTTGCAACAATTACATCACTTCTGGACCCCTAAAAAACGTATTTCCGGTGATAAACACAGAAGATTAACACCTTAATAGCGGTTCCTGACATGCGCATAAAGTTTTGTCAGATGATGTACTTTCATAATAAAAACGATTTGGAGCCAAAACTCTTTTGACAATTCCGCGGAGCAGGATTCGTTACTATTGTCGCCTATGGGAAAACTAATGGTGTATTGTAACCTGAAATTTGGGGTAATCACCTAGACGTCAAAATTAAGGACGGAAAACCAATGGCAACATATAAGTTTCTGCAGTTGAAAATTTGGACGATAAATGGTTCTTGATGGACAATAACAGTTTGGAGAGAAAATGAGACTGATAAAGTTGTGAGAGGAGGAAACGTTAATATTGTCGCCTATGAAAATTGAATCACACTACTCTAACCTGGAAGGGGAGGCTTGGCATCTCATAAAACCGGTTTAACCCACCCTTTCTTTTGAAAAGCCTGTACCAAGTCAGGTCCATTGCAATCGATAATTTTCCGATGGTTTCAATCTGATTTGTCCTTTTTGTCTCTTGGACTTCGGCTCTTGATAACTTCGGTAATTTTGGTATCACTCCCATTTCAATAGTGTCACAGAAAATATGATATTGTCGATATGTATGTATGTTTGTAAATAATTAACCATTTAAATTTATAGTCTGACATTTATATAAATATATATAATTGTGCATAACAGAATGATAACACAATGATGAAGAAAAATCCATGGTAATTTTGTTGTGTATCATAGTTTGTAAATCAAAAGTAGTACAGGTGTTTGTTATCACATTAAAAAAATATATTTTAACTTAGTTCTTTAGCGCTGTTTAAATAGTTTAACATATTATCAGATATATAACAAAGTCATTATTTAAAAATAATAAACATTAGCCTGTAAAGAAAGCATATCATTTATGGACATAGACCACCATTCAATACACTATTTGTATATCTTATATCCAAATATTTTCTAGCAAGCCTAAAATTAGGCCTAAATTTTCCCTATATACATTAATAAAATATTGGAAGCATGGCATACATGTATGTTGACCGGTATGTTACACTTGAATTTGAAGTTCAATCACAGAATTCGGAGCTAATATGTAAATTCATGGCAAATTACATTCATTTACAGGACATGCTGTTGCAAAATAAAATAAAATGCTTCCATAAAAAATATTTCTGTAAACTTCCAAGTGTAAACTTTAATTTTACCACAAAGTAAAAATTCATTACCAGACAAACATTACCAATATGAATATTTTTTTTTCAAAAATACCCCTTGTTATTTAAGATCTACATTAGACTTCTCTGAAACCAGAAGTAGAATTTGTGGTGTATTTCGTCATTGAAATTTTATTTACTTCTCTGAAACCAGATGTAGAATTTGTGGTGTAATTCGTCGTTGAAATTTTATTTTAATAAATGAAAATTTATACTATATCTGGGACTTTTTCAAAAAAAGTGCATTTTTTTGTCCAGTAAATGTTTTTCTTTGCATTTTAACATTTTTTTACTTTCTTTTTCGCTGTTGGTAAATATAGCTTCTGCTCGACAATCGACATCATATTTTATTTGTCTTTACATAGGACATCTGTGAATATTTTGGACTGAAGTGCCCCAAAACAGCTCAAAACGCCTGTCCCACACTGAAAAATATCTGCAAACATCCCATTTTTGTATAATTTGTTTGATTTTGTTTGCCATTTTTAACTGTTATCTATTGGAAATACATTCAAACAATTAAAAAAGAGTTAATTCATTGGGAGTAGTTGTAACAAATTTTCTTTAATCAGTTTTTAATGGGCGTCCATAGAAAAATGTCCACTTCGCAACGTCAACACTAAATAATTAACAGAGCGCTCGTCATTTGATTTAGATGAAATTTTTTGCTGCAGAAACGTTCGTCATCTACTATTCTATCTGTAAAATAGCATAGAACAGATGTGTTACAATCCACTACTCTCAGGTGATTTAATTTGTTGGCACAGTTGTCACCGTATTTTTTTTCTTGTCCACTCCGCAACGGTGAATATTTCCAAGAGACTTCCATAAAAAAATCATGAAATTCATAGAACTTATAACTAACCTTGTGCATTGTACGGTAATTGCTGAATTGTGGTTCTATGATATACGACAAAGAAGAAATCGCCGGTAACATGTAAATATGTCCACTGTGCAACGGTCCACTTCGCAACGCTATAAGGACGTTGCGTAGTGGACAAAACCTTCAAGTGTATTGGACATACTGCTGCACCTCTACCACAAAATTTTATAAGAAGAAATTGCAAGAATTCTGATGCATGCTTGCGGGCAATTCTTATAAAAACTAGAGGAAGAGCAGCAGTTTTGGCCGCATTTGACAGCTAAATGTGTGGTTATGTCCACTACGTAACGGCGTTATTCACTCCTCGTAAATGTTGCGAAGTGGACAAAATCGTTTCGAAGTGGACCGTTGCAAAGTGGACACTTTCGTACATTTCACACAATTTTTATAAGAAAATTTGTATAGAAATTTTATCTGCTTGATACAATACTGAAGGTACAAGATAAGTAATTTAGATGCTTGAATGATATTTCCTATTGTATGGCTTTTCCGTTTGAATTTGACAATTGAATATTGCATATTTTAATAATTTTTCTGATTAAATGTAATGGAGAAAATGTGTTTCTTCTTGAGATCTACATTTGTTACATTGGGTCCGACATGATTGGACCAACCGTTTTGGGCCTATGGACCAAAAACCGATTTTTGATGTCCGAATTTGGGTTTTTTGTTAATAGCTCAAATACCATTGAAGATACAAACTTATGTTCAATACAAAAAATGTTCAGGTACACGTGACCTTCAAAATGAGGCCAAGAGTAAAGGTCAATGTCACACTCAAAATCTTATTTCATGCTTAAGAATTAAACAAATATATATATCAAGCTTTGAGTGATGGTTTAAGCAATGAATCAATAATGAGAACATTATGACGCAATTTCCGGGAAAGACCTATCAATTGTTCTTCGAACAATTGACATACTAGTTTTTTATTATTATTTTATTGCAGATAATAAAGTGGAATTTTGTAATTTTTAAATGCAGTATTTAATAAAGTTCTAAATAAAAATTATAGAAATTAATTATATCCAATCAGTGAGATGGCAGACCGATTACCAAGCTGTAGATTGGGTGGCCAAAAAGATTCCAAGGCAATCACGAGCTAATTACACTTTCGGTAGTGTCCGGTAGCAACTCGGTTTGTTATTCATTTTTATGCTTTATGAAAGTAATTACATTGATATTCGCTAGTATGCAATTTTGACATAATATACTCGTGGACAACAGAAACTGTGCAATGGCAAAAAAGGCAATATCTTCTAATAACATAGGATATTGTTATGATATTTGGCATGGTCATTCGATCTGGAACACTTCACAAACAAAATTGATTTTGTTTCGCGATATTTTATTGGGTTTCTATATCTCCGAAATTTCGCCACTTTTTCCTTAATGTCAAGGTCATATGCTTCGGACATTTTTGTTATTGTCATCGGATTATCCCAGATATATCGGGCTGACAAAATAAAATTATAATTTGAAATTAATTCTTTAATGGCGAAATGTACATAAGTACGGCCACGGCTTACATAAAAGGACTGCCGACTCGTTTAATGGCAAGTCCTATAAAATTCAAAACACTATATACATAAAACAGATATACCACTAAAAACATATTAAACATAGTCTTCAATCAACATCTTGTTAAATGGTAAAATGTCCATTAAACACATGACCAAACATATGGTCTGTCATTAAACACTTAGACGGATGCTGGCCCTGGGAACAGAAGCTCAGCGGGAAATTAAGTGTATTATAAGAATACGTGTAATTCAATAAATGTTGTGTCGCTATTATCGCCACATGGGCGCATATAGGCTGGTTGTTTATTAAATGTAGCCTGTATGCGTCCACCGCCACTAAAGCGGTAGCGACACGACAAATAAACAACAAAGTAAGCCATGACCGTACCTCTCGGACATTCGGATATTAATACTGCAGAGTCAGATCGAACAGGGCTGAGTGCAAATGAGACAAGAAAAACTGATTCCCCATATCAGAGAGGTCGTCGGCAAACATCTCGTGTGCGTTCCATGCGGTAGCGACACGACAAATAAACAACAAAGTAAGCCGTACCTCTCGGACATCTCGGACATTCGGATATTAATACTGCAGAGTCAGATCGAACAGGGCTGAGTGCAAATGAGACAAGAAAAACTGATTCCCCATATCAGAGAGGTCGTCGGCAAACATCTCGTGTGCGTTCCATGTTATTTCCGGGTACTTAATGTAATGCCCGCCCGTACAGATTATTAACCATGCTGCGTAATTATTTAGCCTGATAGCTGCAATATTCATTGCTTTTGAATTTGTGCTAAAACGCCAGTTACTTCTAGGTAATATTTGTGACCATACCAATTTGGTGTTTGGTAAAATATTTCTTAACTTACATATGGCAGCTTTTATTTGCCGTCTTAAATGATGTAATTGTATCTGACCAATACTATTACCGCCGCAGTGTATTACTAGTATATCTGGTGGGTTTTCAAACTGTAAAAGAAGGTTTATTCTAGGCATAAGTTGTCCCCATGTCATTCCTCTTTTACCTTGCCACCATACCCGATAGTTGTGACGTTTTAGACCCAAGTTGCAGCCATCATAAGTACGTCTAGCCTCACAAAATGCGTGCTTTACTATCGAGGAGCCAACTACCCAAATTGTTCTCATATGTTGCCCACTTGCACAATGTTCTACTAAAATAATGAAAATTTGACATTTATACAATATATACATACATGACAATACATCCAGTCAGTGTTTAGATACGAATATATCCCTTGTATGCTTTGGACTTCCAACGCCCTAATTTCATAATGTCTTGCTCAGGGAGTCCCTTTTCGTAGTTTGCAGACGCTGCCCCTATACGAAAGGAGTGTGAACGTATGTTTTCATTGTGTATACCCATTAATTTCAGGACTTTGTTTAGAACAGCGGAAAATTGAAAACGAGTAACAGGGCTTCCCGAAAAATGACAAAATAATTGGCCTCCTAATTTTGGCCTCACGGACAAGTATCTTTTCAACAGTAATACGGGACATGCTATTGCGGACTTTGTTTCGATAATTTTTATATTGCTGCCATGACCGTATTGGTCGTCTTATAAAGACATGCTGGGTGTCACCTTCTTTAACAAATTTTATATTTTCTATGCAGATAACTTGATGGGCTTGCCATTTATTACTAAGGACTACTTCACCCACTCTTAACAAGCCATAAAAGGCAGTCGAAAATGCAGAAGCAAATAAAGCGACTTCGTACGAAGAAGTGCAAATGTGAGGCAGGTTATTTATAATGCGTTTGAGAAGCTATTCTGTGATCGGCAATCTAGTGTCGCCGGGTTTATTAATTCGCTTTAGCCCTTCGAGCATTTTTTGAACCAGAAAATTTTGTAAAATGCCCGGATAATTAAGTATTTTACATCTAAAATTTATTGCCGACAAGTAACAGTTTACTGTTCTATATGCCTTGTTATTAAGAAACAAATATGCTATAAATGATGTGATATGTGACAAAGGTGGTGGCCAGACTGATTCTAAACTATAGAGTTTGCAAAAATTATCGAAGGCCAATAGACCTGTATTATATGTTTGTTTTGTATTAGAGGCGAGGGAAGCCTCAACTAAACGTCCAATTTCAGATTTAATATCAGTGTGTGAAATTCTTGCGGTATCCTGGTAGGGGAAGCATCTGCTTTTGGGTCCAGACTGCTGAATCGTGACCACTCCCTTCGGGAAATTGCATCCGCTATGCAGTTGTATCGACCCTCGATGTGCGATGATTTCCACTGTAAATTTAATAACATAGTCTCAAGCACGAAAGGTCTAACCAATCGCATAACACGCTTTGATTTAGATGTCTTTTTATTCAAAACTGATACTAGTGATTTGTTATCGGTGTAAAAATGTACCTTTTTATTTTGAAAATGTGTTTTGAATAGGTGAAGTGCCAATACTATCGGAACTTGTTCCAGAAAAGTCATATCTGTCATAACACCACTATCGCGCCATGTATTTGGCCACTGGAAATATGCTCAATATCCCTGAAAATAGACCCCACAACCCAAATCCGGATTTCCGGAACTATCGGTATACAATTTCATTTCTTCATTGGAAAGCCAATCATTTTTGCCACAAAAAGCGAGATCCGTTGAAGATATCCAAGAAATTTAACCACACGAGTATGTCATGCTTGATTTCAGTAGATACTCTGATAAAATGTTCTGCTTTTTTAACTCCACATGTCGAATCACAAAAACGCCGATTGAAAGCCCTTGCAGATGGAATAGCTCGAGCACAGAAGTTTAGTGAACCTATAAGAGACTGCATTGTTCTAAGGGTTACTTTACGTTTCCCAAAAACAAATATTAACTTTTCTTTGACTTCATTTAATTTGTCGCTTGGTATTCTAACCACCATTTTCACCGTGTCAATATCTAAACCTAGAAAAGTTAGCACAGTTGACGGACCAGTGGTTTTATCCTCAGCAAGGGGCACACTTAACTGTTCACAGACCGTTTCAAAATTTGACATCAGAATACTACATTCAGCCGAGTAAGGTTTACCGACAAAAAAGAAATCGTCTAAATACTGTTCTGTAGAGCTGCTTTGAGACCTTTTCCTGACTAACCATTCCAAGAATGTAGAAAACTTTTCAAATAGCTGACATGAAGCGGAACAGCCAAAAGGCAAGCACTTGTCAAAATAGTACAGATCTTTAAATTTAAAACCAAAAAGTTCAAATTCTGCCGGGTTCAATATAATTAGGCGAAATGCCGAAGAAATATCCATTTTACCCATAAGACTGTTTTGGCCAGATTTGCAAATTGTATCGAGGACCTGATCGAAAGATGTGTTATGTACTGTAGATAGTTCAGGGTCAATGTGACTGTTGACGCTATTACCGAGGGGATAAGATAAATGATGGATTAGGCGCCAGCCTCAAGATTTTTTTGGAAACAGACCAATTGGTGAAATTCTCAAATTATCTATAGGTCTATGAGTGAAGGGGCCAGCAATTCTACCCAATTTTAGTTCCTTCAAAATGATTTGTTCCGTCTGGTCTGGATGTTGATAAACAGACACTAAATTTTTACAATTATTTGGCAATCTTTCACCATTGTAACCAACTTTAAAACCCCCTAAGAACCCATTTGCCAGTATCTGTTTATCAGTTGTATTAGGATAATCTTCAAGTAAAGTCAAAAGAACATCAGTTTTGATTGGTGTTTTTCCCAGTTTCATAATGTCTTCGTTGGGGTACATGTTTAGTACCTGTAAATTTCCCCCGGTTTGTACTGTAGTTACTGTTTCCTGGCTTCCCGAAGGAACGAAAATTGATGTTCGAACCCGAATCAACTGTGTTTGATTGAATTGATTGTTTATTATCAACTTGGACCCTGCAATTAATTACTGGATGAGGATAATTGCATCTTAAGCACTTGTGTAGGTAAGCACAAAAGGGTAATGAGCATCGACCTGTATTATTAAATTCATAACATTTTTCGTTTGATGACCATCTTGTTTGGTTTTGTGCAGAGGTGGCAGGTGCACACTGCATATATAGCAGCCACAACTCTTGGTCTACAACACCCCAGGAAAGAGTTGGGTTCCGTGCCCTTTTCAAACGAAATTGTTCATCGTACTCTAACCAACCTAAACCGGGAAATCTTGAAGCACCTAATTTTACTGTGTACATGTACTTTAACAGGCCTTGCGTGCTTTCTGGATGAGCAGATGTGTAAATGCTAGTAAAAATAAGAAAGGCATCTAGCCATGTGTTTATATTAATTATCTTTTTGTTAACCTTAGGTTGTAAATGTAATTGTCCAGTTGTGCTCATCATCAGAGCTGTCGGTTGCTCTTGTGGCGAATTATTCAATAAAGACCCCAGATCGATGTATTCGCCATTAACAATATCCCTGACTTGTCGTGATACATTTAGACCTAATTGGTCATTTATACTTATAATGGGTTCTACATTTGAAAAATTAGTATGGTTAATACCTTGGTCCAAAGACGTTGTCTGTGATGTGCTATCAGGAGAATGAACTGAAGCCGGAGAGCTCCTTAGTGCATTTACTGCTTGTGCTATCTCTCCCCTGATTTCAGGTGCTAACTGGGAGGTGACTGTAGCTGCCACTTGCTGTAACTGCTCTTGAGATAATTGTCCTGTTACATTGGCATCATGTGTTTGTTCTGAACTTGGACCAGGAGTCGCCGTTATGGATGTGGTACGGTCGTGACTCGAGCCTGCTGCATTGCGTGTTGTGTCATGGCTATTTGCCTGTCTTCTCTT
>MJUU01041229.1:0-16691 GCA_002080025.1 Modiolus philippinarum
TTTCACCAGAGCTTGTCTACAATTTAGCCAGAGCCTGGCATCCAGTCTCGCTCTACTTTGAAAGTTCTGATATTGAAACAAGCTATTTTCAGGATTAGATATAGGTACATCTCTATACATTGGTTTCTTCTTTCCAGTACTGTCACTCTTTAGAGAAGATGGCCTATAAATGATAATGTTAATATTCAAATTATGTTTAGCAAAGACTAATTCATATAGCTATAAATTTGGTGATTGGTGATGATACACTGTGTTTATCATTTATTATGGATTCTATGTTAAAGTGGCATTGTGTTTATCATGCACTTGAGATTCCACATAAAGCTGACATTGTGTGTATGATAAACTAAAGATTTTAAACAAGACTTTGTTTTTTATAAACTGTGGACTCTGCATAAAAGCTGATCATTAGGTTTACTGTGGATACTTCATAAAGCTGACATTGTGTTTATCATATACTATGGATTCAATACTTTTACTATAGATTTTGTACATTTTGGTGAAACATTCCGAGGTGCATGGTTGAAGTAATACAATATGTATCAATTTTATAATCGAGTTATTGCATGAATATTGCTGAATATAGAAGACTTAATCATTTTGTCATTATTATATATAATTATTAGGATTTTGGTGAAACATTTCCGAGGTGCATGGTTGAAGTAATACAATATGTATCAATTTTATAATCGAGTTATTGCATGAATATTGCTGAATATAGAAGACTTAATCATTTTGTCATATATATATATAATTATATATAATTATGATCTAGAAATGACACAAAATGTGTAATATATCTATAAATGAAGTTGTTAACATTAAAGTACCATGCATTAAAATGAAATAAGACTGAAAATGTTGGAATAACTGGGGGGTGAATATGACAAAGACCCAAAAGGAAAATCCATTAACCTCCATTCTTACTGCATTACTCTTGTTAAGAAAATGCACATACTCATTCAATTCTCACATCAGTTCATTTGTTGGAAAAATAATAATATCCCTCAACAAACCAAACTACTCAATTCCCGACATAGAAAATACATGAACTCACTCCATTCATACCACAGTTTTTTTGTTGGAAAAATGTGTATACCTTTTTGATTCATACTACATGTCTTTTGAAAAATTCCCAGTGAAGAATAGTAAATTTTTACTTAAGAAAGAAGGGGTACATCTTTATATGTTTTACATTATTGTCCCTTGTCTATGAATTTAACGGTCTATCTTTTCCTATTATACAACCAATCTAGCAATTTCATTATTCAATAGGTGTGATAAAACTGAGCTATACCTTTACCTTCAGACCAACATATATTGTAAAAAAGTTTTGGAGACTTGCTATTGTTAACTAATCTAAACAATAATGGTTCTTTTGAATTGTCTAACAATACTATTGTATATCAATCTGTAATGGCCTGGGGAGGTTTTACCTTGATCTGTTGATGAAAATAGGAACTATATAGAGTTTATATAGTCAGTGAAAAAGGTACTAAGTGAATTTATTAAAAAAAATGGCATCATTACAAGAAAAAATATTCCTATATATGCATAATGTGAAGGGTTTTTAGATTTCTTACATACATTGAAATCTTATAAGTGAGTAAATTTGTCTTTGTAATATTACATGTAAAAGTAACACTCTTTCAAGGTAAAACCTCCCCAGGCCATTACAGAATGATATACAATAGTATTGTTAGACAATTCAAAAGAACCATCATTGTTTAGATTAGTTAACAATAGCAAGTCTCCAAAAGTTTTTTACAATATATGTTGGTCTGAAGGTAAAGGTATAACTCAGTTTTATCACACCTATTGAGTAATGAAATTGCTAGATTGGTTGCACAATAGGAATAGATAGACCGTTAAGGTCATAGACAAGGGACAATAAATAAAGAATTTACAAAATTTGTTTTGATAAAATAACATAGGTCCATGATCAAATGTGATAGTTGGAAGTACAGTTCAGATTTTTACATGACATTATAAGAAGATCTAATTCTATTCTATATCTATTGTCTGGAGAGGATAGATTTGTCTATGTCTAAAAGATTAGAGGGTGTAAGAAGCATGTTTCATTCATCATTGTGTTATAAATTTATTTTAAATTAGCTGTTTATAGAATGTGCAGCAACTAAAGATTTTCACTGATCTCATGACCTCAGAAATAGTAAATGACAAATGACTACAGTTGACTTTGCCATTTCAAGAAACATCAGTGTATGAGTTCTCTCATTTTGCTTTTGTAAAAAGGTTTTTAGACTAAGAAGCAGGAAAGTTCCAACACAGCAGATATTACAACATACTAAGAAGACATTCAATCTTTGGCAGTATCTGCTAAACTCAGAAAATTGATGATAAAACTATAATTATCCTTAAAATGTATTGTCTTAAAATAAATACACAATTATTAATGTATAAACAAAATTATGTAACATGCAATTATAATAATTAGCAACTAATTATAACATTATGGTAAAATTAAGCTATCTACTGAAATAGGTGAAATATAAAAGTTTTGTGAAATATAAAGAAATGTTTACCTCTCTTGTGTGGCAGAATTAATTACCCTGTTAAAGAATTATACAGTTTTTAATTTTAGGAAGACCTCAGTCCACCCAGTCTAAGTTTTTTTTAAAAAGTTCTAGATATAAATATATCCAGAGTTGAGAGACAAACATTTTACTGGTCCAATTACTAACTTACTCGATTGTGAACTAATGAAAAAAAAAATTGCAAAAGTTTAATGGTAAAATTAATTCATCAGGCCAGACAAGGCTTCAAACCAAAGGTCCAGACAAAAAAGAAATATTTTCAGAAAGATCAAAGTACAATGACAATACCACAGCAAGAAACCATCCAACAAAATAAAACTCAAACCTGAGCAGCATCGTTCTGGGGCAAGTCTCTCTACCAATAATCAGATCAAAATGCATTACAAAATAAATACACGACACTTATACATTACTTGGAGAAATCTAATTACATGTATGTCCAGAAATAAACAGCCAGTTCAAAACATAATTTAAAATGCCAAGCTAAACCATAAGATGACATGCCAAAATACTCGAGCATCAAATTAACTACCATACAAACAGACTGATTGACTAAAAGATGGGCAATAAATGAAGAATTAACTTACTTAAGGATAGTTAACCGATGGAGTTTAAAGTTTTTAGTCCAGAAATTTTCATAGGTAAGGGACTTGGGAAACAGCAACCATTCCTCACTCCTCTATGAAGCCTAAAAATGTTTGCTAAAGACTTGTCTAGATTATTTCATTATATAATAAAAAAAAACTATCCAGATACTCATCTCTTTAACTTAAAATTCTGCCATACTAAAATTGATTTGCCATAACCCTTACTAATTTGTCAAAAATTTTCCAAAACCTGAGATTTACTCTAAAGATAATCATCTATTACCCTCTACTTTGATATAATCTGCCATATTGAATGGCTAACTTTACCATTCAGAACTAAATGAAGAATCACAAGGAAAATCAGTATATACTTCTCTCAAGGCACTTTTTGATATAAATCTACAACATTAATATATCAATAATTTCCTCATATTAAAGTACTGATAATTTTGTCAAACTGAAATTGAATTGTATACATATTTCTTGTACAATAAACATGAACAATTATCATTTCTTTTATTACAAACTTGTCCCAATGCAACTTTTTTTACTTAACATCTTATCCCTTAATATTTAAATGCTTTTTAAATCAACCAAGCATGCTTTTTTTATTTTATTTAGTAAAATGTACCTGGGTTGTGCTGGTGCCTCCTTTCTCCTCTTGAATAACTGTGAAGATTTGAGTAATTTGAGTGCTGACATGACAATTCTGGCTGCCATTGCAGAGTGATGTTTCTGTCGAGCTATGGCTGCTTGTTGTAACTTACATAAAACAACGAGTTCTAATTCAGCAGCTGGTAAACCTTGTAGACCTGTTTGTAAACAACCACTAAATTATGCTAAGGAAATAACCCTGTTTGATCAATTCTTGAAAAAAAAGTATATTACCAATTATTAAAACTATTCATTTGTTTTTCCTTTTATCAAATGTAGTTTATATTTACTTAGTACTGGGATGATCATTTCATCTAACTGCCTATGACCTGTCAATATCAATTGCTGTTGAGTTATAACCGGACACTACATTAAATGGAAGGGAACATTTTACATGTCATAAAACCTCCCTAACCTACCATTTCTTTTGAAATGCCTGTACCAAGTCAGGACAATTGCGGTTGACAGTTTTTCCGATTTGTCTTTATGTCTCATGGACTTAAGCTCTTAACAACTCTGTTTGGTCATTTTGTTATTACCCCCATTTTCTAAAATTAAAAGCATTTTAAATACAGACTTGTACACTATTATTAGTATTAAAGTTGACAATATCATCTAGGCTATTTTGTGTGAACTTCAATAAAGTTGGGCCCTCTTTTGTTCTTTTATCAGCAATGTTAGTGGTTATACCACTATATTTAATACATGGTTTTAATCATACTTGTTACAGAATTACAATCTTGACATGTACAAAATTTTATTTTTCTTACATCTACTCTATATACTGATGAGTTTTATTGACATAATTACCATGCTTATCATGTTCTGCATTCTCCTGTATAACTTCAGCGATCGTGCCTACCATCTGATCAGCTATACCCAATAATGTCCCTTTAATCATCTCCAATGTCAATGGCTTCTTACTGGCTGTAAATCTTTTGTTAGCATTTTTCTGTTGTACACTTTCAACATCATCATCTACAATATACATGTCTAATTCTTCACACTACCATGAAAATGTAATGTTAAAATCAAGCTTAATTAAAAGGTTGTAGAAACATCTTACTATTTCTAAATAGCAATAAACAATTTTTGCTGTAGTGCCACTTTTTCTAGGTAGGGTGACAACAGCAAACTAATGAAATTTTATTCCAGACCCAGTAGTAGTACAACAGAATATTGGTAACTGGATGATTCAAACTATACTCTCAAACTTTGTGTTTTTTCTATTTGAAAATCTTTATCAGTCAAAATCTATTGAGTGGTTCAGTGGGTTTGCTGAAAAATGAGCATGACTGTATAAATATATTACTCTAACAATACTTGCCATCATCTTTCTTGTTAGGATCCATGAGAGAGGACCTTCCTGACTTTGTTGTTGTTCTGGATGCTCCACTACCTACAGATAACTTGACACCTTTACTTCCTAATCCCCCCTTAGACATGGTACTCATGGTATATGGTTTAGAATGGGAGTCAACTATCCTAAAATACAAAATGTATACAGGTTAAAGGCCCTATTACCCATAAATAGCTTCCTAATCCACCCTTAGACATGGTACTCATAGTGTATGGCTTAGAATGGGAGTCAACTATCCTAACATACAAAATGTACCCCATTACCTACAGGTAGCTTCCTAATCCACCCTTAGACATAGTACTCATGGTGTATGGTTTAGAATAGGAGTCAACTATCCTAAAATACAAAATGTACCCATTACCTATAAATAGCTTCTTAATCCACCCTTAGACATAGTACTGATGGTATATGGCTTAGAATAGGAGTCAACTATCCTAAAATACAAAATGTACCCATTACCTATAAATAGCTTCCTAATCCACCCTTAGACATAGTACTCATGGTATATGGTTTAGAATGGGAGTCAACTATCTTAAAATACAAAATGTATACAGGTTAAAGGCCCTATTACCTACAGATAGCTTCCTAATCCACCCATAGAACCGTTACTCATTGTATATTGTTTAGAATGGGAGTAAACTATCCTACAACTCAAAATGTATACAGGTTAAAAGCCGTGCTACACTTAAACGGCTTGACACCTTTACTTCATAATCAACATATCAACTTTCCTAAAATACACTATGTACATGTATAAATGTTAAAACAATATCTCCTTCTGGTGCAAGTGGTTTAAACTTAAGACCAGGGATGATTTAGCTGACCATATAAACTCTGAGGTAAAATGGAAATCTTGAAGCCAAATATCGCTATATAATAAAACAAAATTATGACAATTCTTGACTGTAAACTTATGGAAATCCACTAAAAAATGGAACATTTTTAACATGCAGGCTTCAGCCAGCTTCATATAATATAAAATTTAACTATTGAAACTGGATAAAGATCATAATTCACATGAAAAAGCTGTCCCAAGTTGCTATCGTTGTTTACATTGGTCTTTCGTCTTATTTGTGTTTTTCCTGTGTAGTTCCCTGGCAGATTAGGCCAAATAAAAAAATATGTGTGTTTCCGGTTACACTAATTTTTCCTTCCGAACCTAGCATTTTACCCCATACTTCAAAATGTTCTTGTGTGACCTCGATCACTTTAGTGGTAGTCTTCCGTTTTGTGAGTAGTAACACCACTCAGATGTGTCTATTTTACAACTGCTAGCATTATTCACCAGAAAATGCACAAGAATTGTAAAAGTCATAGGATTCCCATCTCCTATTGTCAAATCAGCCATTTTTACTTTACACTTCCTGTTTAAGCTGTATGACTAAATACCGGAAATTCTGCATTGACACCCATACAATGTAACGGATGAAAAAAAAATACGTAGCAAAAAAAAAAAATAAAATAAAATAAAATAAATAAATAAATAAAAAAACTTTTTGCCGACCTACCGACCCTATTTTCAAATTCCTTGTAACCGGAAACAAACAAACATTTTTTTTGGCCTTTTAGCATGCGTTTATAATTTTTAGCCATTGTAGATGTTTCCTGTTGTCCCTTTTATTGCATCTACTATGATTTTACAGATTTTCAAGCATAAAACATAAGATGTCAATGGCACTTGTGATTAAAAAAGAAGCATAGTTAAATGACTTAATAACTGACTCACTCGGAAATTCAACCAACTGGATTAACATGATGAGATTATAGGAAAAAGGCTGAACTAGCCATAGCATTTTCAATAGCAAAGAAAGACCGAGTCACTGGTTGAAATCAGAAAGGCTCATAAGAATGTTGATGAATTGGAGGAGCTTTTATTTAACTTTGTCTTTGAAGGAGGTAGCATTCACACACACAGTTTACTTTATCTTTGACATAAACAAGATTAATACTTCTGTCTCATGGACTTTTAGTCACTTTGGTGCTGTAAGTTCTGTCCACATCATTTTTGCTTATGAACTTATCATATTGTCCTTATCTCCATCATTCATAACTTTTACATTTATTTTATTAATAATTTCTTGGATCTATCACAACGTTAAAAACAATTTTAAAATCTAATTAATTGAAAAATTTAAACAATAACAATAAAATAAAGGAAGCAATATTAACAAATACAAACCCTATTATTGTAGACCTGCGACTTAAACTGAAAATGTTTTATAGATGTACAACATACTTATAAGGAGTACAGCCTTAATAACAGATTCATCTGTCTCACTTTTCAAATTTATACATGTCAGTCAAATTTTCTTTACATTAATTCATTTCCTTATCTATGAAGTTTTGATTCTTAACTATGAGGCGGAGACAAGTTATTTCTATGTTTGGCATCAACGTGTGCATTGAAAATGTGTAGTTTCATAAGAAAACAACAAGGGATATTTTTCATTTTTGTGAATGAAAAAATGTCAATTAAAAAGATCACAAATATTTATTATGATATGGAAACATGTTAAAAGGATTGAGTCATAATATGAAATGGGGAAAAGAGGAATAATGGAAAAATATCTTCACTAGGTTCAATCTAATTCTTAAACTTACTTTTAATGAAAGTGGATCACATAAAAAATGTGTTATTTTGAAAGATTCTCCTCTTGTTTTTCATTTTGTTTTTGTTTGTTTGCCTCATACCCTCTTACATTTCAAAAATAAAGTTGACCCCAAACAGAGAATTAAATTGGTTTGGCCTAATATATATATATGAATTATATATAAAGATAATCTTTAAAATAATTTACTGTTTATACTAACATTTGTACAAATCTAATATGACATACAAGACAGTCGCAATCATGTAATAATTCATGACAGCTGTATACATACTGTTTACTAACTATATTTAGAAAAAAAACTGATTATATTAAAGGTAGTTCCAGTGCATAAAAATGTTCATCCATATTGCACATCTGATAGGTAATTGTATGTACCATCAAAAAGTTAAAAACAAAAGAAACAGTTTATATAATTGATAATAAATCAAACTTAGTAGTAAGTCTTCCAGGAAGACATGTGTCGACTGCGTAATAATGCAGAAAGATATTTTAAGTTTTGTCAATCATGAAGTGTGCATGCAAGAAATCCTAGACCCTCTTACACAGTATAGGTCCCCATACTGATACTCCATGCCCAATTGCAGAAGGCAAGGATATGTGGTTCCTGAGAAAAATGTGACAGAAATTTTCAAGACTCGAAAAATATTCTAAAATATTCTAAGTTCCGTCAAACAGGAAGTGGGCATGTGAGAGATCCAAAACTCTTTTACACAGACAGTATAGGTCCTCATACTGACACTCCATGCTTAATATCAGAATGCTGGGATATGTGGTTCCTGACAAAAATGTGACAGAAATTTTTTGTGACGCTCATCGGCAAAAATATTCTAAGTTCCGTCAAACAGGAAGTGGACATGCAAGAGATCCATAACTCTATTACACAGTAAAGGTTCCCATACTGATACTCCATGATAAATTTCAGAAGGCTGGCATATGTGGTTCCTGAGAAAACTGTGACAGAAATTTTTTGTGACCCTGATAGGCAAAAAATATTCTAAGTTCCGTCAAACATGAAGTTGGCACGGGAGAGATCCCAAACTCTGTTACATGTTAAAGGTTCCCATTCCAATACTCCATATCAAATTGCAAATGGATAGGATTTGTGGTACCTGAGAAAAACATGACAGAAATTTTCAAGATGCAAAAAATATTCTAAGTTCTGTCAAACAGGAAGTGGGTATGCAAGAGATTCAGACTCTATTACACAGTAAAGTGGGTATGCAAGAGATTCAAACTCTATTACACAGTAAAGGCCCCATACTGATACTCGATGACAAATTGCAGAAGGCTGGGATACATGGTTCCTCAGAAAAGTGTGACAGAAAATTTGTGTGACGCCGATGGATAGTGATCCCTATATGTCACCACTGCATGAACACAGGCGACACAATAAAATCAGCAGCATTGATGTGTACACTTGTGTATCTAAGGCTTATTTGAAGTTGGGAATTAATCATGATATTTTACTTACAATGTATCTTCTATGACGGGTATAACAGGAAGTGTTTCTGCCAGTTTGATGAAGAGATTTGCCTGAGCTAGAGATAAGTGACAGGTCATATGTGGTCCATAAAGTGTGGCTAAACTGGACGACAGACGTTTGTCTAATACCAACTCTAGTAACTATAAAAGGAAAAAAAAATGATGAGACATGGAAAACGCAAAACAAATCAAATGAATACCTTACACTAAAGATAACACAATGTTAGGGTGAACTTGATGCGTTACACCCTGATAAAGTCTGTAACAAAATGTCCTATATTTCTTTTATTAGTAATTCACAAAATGACAAACAGAACTCTATAATGAATTAAGCTGAAATTTGTGTTTTAGCATGATTAATACATTCTTTATTGCAATAACTAGAGCATGTCGAAACTGGCATTGTCGGAAGGGCCCCGCAATTTCGATCCTGAAATTCCGGGCAAAAGTAAAATTTAGGTAAGTGTGGATTCACATTCTGTTTAACACACAAATGTGATGATACAGTAATTTGCTGGATACAGTGATTTCTTGAAGTTTTACCAAACCATGTCATTTCTCAGCTTCAGACTTAATATCAAATCATTTTAAGCTGATTCTAGTAAAAATATCTTATGAAGATAATTTGGTTTATAGTAAAAAGTCAAAGTATTGGGAAACAAGAAGTGGATGTTAGACAAATTTGAAAACCACTTTTGAAATACAATTCATCATTTCAAAGCTTCAAACCAAATTTCAAATCATTCCCTCCAGTAGAAGCCAAGAAATCTGTGACGAAAATTTAGTTTTCAGTAAAAATTCAAAGTCTCAGCAAACAGGAAATGTATGTCCGACAAACTTGACAAGAACAGAATTCTTGGGTCCTCCGCCAGTCAAGCAATATACTAGTATACTGTATATGAAATTGCAATATTTTCTAACATTCAGGGCTGTTCCAGAATTAAATGTGTGGGAATACAAAAAGTATCAACAAAGGTTGATGTTCGAACTTAATCAAGGTATTAGTGGTAAAAGCAGTCAATTTTTTAATAAAACCGAGTAATAATTACAGAATTCCTGGGTCCCCCGTCAGTCAAGCAATATACTAGTATACTGTATATGAATTGCAATATTTTCAAACATTCAGGACTGTTCCAGAATTAAATGTGTAGGGATACAAAAAGTATTGACAAAGGCTGATGTTCGAACTTAATCAAGGTATTAGTGGTAAAAACAGTCCATTTTTAATAAAACCGAGTCATAATTTTGGTCAAAGTCTCATAACTCTGTCAAAAAGTATCAAATGAGGCTGGTTTTTGAACTTGTGCAAGGTATTAGTGGTATAAACATTTGGTATAAATTTCATGAGAATCCGTCAAAATTTGTAGGCATGAGAGTGCTTACAAGCTCAATTTTTTGCTAAAACGGTGTCGTTATTTTGGTCAAAGTCACATAACTCTATCAAAAAGTATCAACCAAGGCTGCTTTTTGAACTTTACCAAGGTATTAGTGGTATAAACATTTGGTATAAATTTCATGAGAATCCGTCAAAATTTGTAGGCATGAGAGTGCTTACAAGGTAAATTTTGGGCTAAAACGATGTCGATTTTTTTGTCAAAGTCCCATAACTCCATCAAAAAGTACAGACTGAGGCTGATTTTCGAACATAACCATGGTATTAGTGGTATAAACATTTGGTATAAATTTCATGAGAATCCGTCAAAATTTGTAGGCATGAGAGTGTTTACAAGCTCAATTTTTTGGCTAAAACGGTGTCGTTATTTTGGTCAAAGTCCCATAACTCTATCAAAAAGTATCTACCAAGGCTGTTTTTGAACTTTACCAAGGTATTAGTGGTAAAAACATTTGGTATAAATTTCATGAGAATCCATCAAAATTTGTAGGCATGAGAGTGCTTACAAGGTAAATTTTGGGCTAAAACGATGTCGATTTTTTTGTCAAAGTCCCATAACTCCATCAAAAAGTATAAACTGAGGCTGATTTTCGAACTTAACCATGGTATTAGTGGTATAAACATTTGGTATAAATTTCATGAGAATCCATCAAAATTTGTTGGTATGAGAGTGCTTACGAGGTCAATTTTTGGCAAAAACAGTGTCGTTATTTTGGCCAAAGTCCCATAACTCTGTCAAAAAGTATCTACCGAGGCTGATTTTCGAACTTGACCAAAGTATTAGTGATATGAACATTTGGTTTAAATTTCATGAAAATCTGTCAAAATTTGTAGGCATGAGAGCGTTTACAAGGTAAATTTTTGGCTAAAATGGCGTCGTTATTTAAGTCAAAGTCCCATAACTCCATCAAAAAGTATCGACCATGGCTGATTTTCAAACTTGACCAAGGTATTTGTGCTAAAATCATTTGGGATAAATTTCATACAAATTCATTAAAATTTGTAGGCATGAGAGCGCTTACAAGAAAGTGTGACGGACGGACGCACAGACACCCGGCATTTCTATGTCCCCGCTCCGCATTGCGGCAGCGGGGGACAAAATACAACTCATCATTTCCAAGCTTCAGACCAAATTTCATATCATTCCCTCCAGTTGAAGCCAAGAAATCTGTGACGAAAATTTGTTTTTTTGTTAAAATTCAAAGTATCAGCAAACAGGAAGTGGGTGCCCGACAAACTTGAAAATTGCTTAGACAATACAACTCATCATTTCTAAGCTTCAGACCAAATTTCAAATCATTCCCTTCAATAGAAGCCAAGAACTTTGACGGAAAATTTGGTTTATAGTAAAAATTCAAAGTATTGGTAAACAGGAAGTGGATGTCCGACAAACTTGAAAATTGCTTACACAATATAACTCTTCATTTCTAAGCTTCAGACAAAATTTCAAATCATTCCTTACAGTAGAAGCCACAAAATCTTTGACGGAAAATTTGGTTTATAGTAAAAAATTAAAGTACCGGTAAACAGGAAGTGGATGCCCGACAAACTTGAAAATTGCTTACACAATACAATTCATCATTTCCAAGCTTCAGACCAAATTTCAAATCATTCCCTCAAGTTGAAGCCAAGAAATCTGTGACGGAAAAAATTGTTGATGGACAGTCAGACAGACTGACAAAGTGAAAACTATAGGGCACCCGCACCTCGATGCGGGCCCTAATTAATATTCATTCTTCATCAATTCAACCTATAAAATGTATAAACACAACACATAGCAACGCATGTGACGTCTTGACATTGACCTGTTTTTTTCTATATCATGACCTGTCTAGTGATACTGACAATATCAGGCAATGCAGATCAAAGGAAATTCATACAAATTACCGTTAAACAAGAATAAAATTCCTGGGTCCCCCGCCGCTCATGCAATATACTAGTATACTGTATATGAAATTGCAATATTTTCAATCATTCAGGGCAGTTCCAAAGTTAAATATGTAGGGATACAAAGAGTATTGACCACAGCAGATCTTTGAACTTGACCAAGGTATAAGTCGTATTAACATTTGGCACAAATTTCATGAGAATCCGTCAAAATTTGTAGGCATAAGAGCACTTACAAGGTCAATTTTTGGCTAAAACTGTCATTATTTTGGTCAAAGTCCCATAACTCTGTTGAAAAGTATCGACCGAAACTGATCTTTGAACACAACCAAGGTATTAGTAGTATAAACATTTAGTATTAATTTCATGAAAATCCGTTAAAATTTGTAGGCATCAGAGCACTTACAAGGCCAATTTTTGGATAAAACAGAGTCATAATTTTCCTCAAAGTCCCATAACTCTGTCATAAAGTATCGACCGCGGCTGATTTTCAATCTTGACCAAGGTTTTAGTAATATAAACATTTGGTATAAATTTCATGAGAATCCATCAAAATTTGTAGCCATGAGAGCGCTTACAAGGTCAATTTTTGGCTAAAATGCTGTCGGTATTTAGGTCAAAGTCTCATAACTCCGTCAAAAAGTATCGACCAAAGCTGATTTTGGATCTTGACCAAGGCATTAATAGTATAAACATTTGGTATACATTTCATGAGAATCCGTCAAAATTTGTAGCCATGAGAGTGCTTACAAGGTCAATTTTTAGCTAAAACAGGTCATTATTTTAGTCAAAGTCCCATAACTCCATAAAAAAATATTGATTAATGCTAATTTTAGAACTGGACCAAGGTATTAGTGGTATAAACATTTGGTATTAATTTTATGAAAATTCGTCAAAATTTGTAGCCATGAGAGCGCTTGCAAGGTCAATTTTTTTGATAAAACAGTCATGATTTTGGTCAAAGTTCAATAACTTCGTCAAAAAGTATCGATCAAGACCGATTTTCAAACTTGACCAAGGTATTAGTAATATAAACATTTGGTATAAATTTCATGAAAATCTGTGATAATTTGTAGGCACAAGAGCGCTTACAAGAAAGGGTGACGGACGGACGCACGGACGCCTGGCATTTCTATGTTCCCGATCCGTGTTGAGACGGGGGACAGAAAAATCACTATGCGAAGAGAAATGCCTGTAAACCTATTTTGTGTGAGAAAAATAATGCCATTTGAGTGTAATCTTCATTGTGAAGTCAGGTTTTTTATGCTTAGTTATGGTAAGAATTGTTGTATCATAAAAATCCACACTTCAGCATGGTCATTAACTGGTGGAAATGAGGTCACATGCATCAATCTTCTATTGGTCATCTCTCACAGTAAATGACCATTCACATAAGAATATCTATAGGTTCTTTATTTGATTGATGAATGTATTTAACCATTATACAGTAAAAGTAGCTTTGTTTAATTTGGTTTGTAATTGGCTTAATTAGATAAGAAAGTGCCGATGTATATTTACCTTAAGATTACTGGGTTCTGTAATGGGCTTTGTTGTATTGAATTTCAGAGAGCTCATTTTAGATTCCACTTGTCTGAAGTTACTGTCTCCAATATGTGGCAGTCTTTCTCCATGTAACAAACGTTGTAATACAATGAAAGCTTCGGTAAATAGTCCCATCTCTGTCAGAACTCTAACCTTCAGGGTTCTACCATCAACTGACCTTTGGAGGTCACGACATACAAATGTTGCCAAGTAAGAATACAAGGTCAAAAGTGGAAGGACCTGTAAATCAAACATACCATATTATAATATTAAGAAAATAGGTTATTGTGTTAATGTCTTATTATCGAATTAAATTCAAAGACTTTATTACACCTCATTTGTAAGGGACAACATCATTAATTAATGTTTCTATTTGCAAATATATTTCATGACAGTTCATAAAAATTCAAACCAAATATTTGTATAGATAATAACATTTCAATATCATTTATAAAATAGCTGTTAATGTGGAGCATAAACCAGTTTTGGGCTTAAAATTTTGTTTGGTGTACACAGGTTTTAGCATAAGTAGCAATTGATGCAAAAGTATTCAGATTTGGTTAGGCTTAGACATCCACATAATTCAGAGTCAGTCTGGGTTGGGTTAAATTATGTTTCATTTTTTATTTCTTCATGTGAAAATCTAGATTTTGGTTCCGTATCCGACTTGTGTTTTATGAATGTTTATGGATCTGCATAGAGAAACTAGAAGTGGGAGCAGTCACAAACAACAGCTAATCCCCTCGCCTGCTGTCGAGATACCCTAATATAATATAAAGATGTATGAATGTTGAAGGTACGTCTACTGAACATTAAGATCATTTATGTGTCATATGTAGTATCTCAGATATAAACATTAATGGAAACTTTTATACCAAGTCATTCAAGTGTACAATGTAGGTCAAAATGACTAAATTATCATCTGAAGATGCAAGACTACCCAACATGTTTCCACTGACCAAAGATGATTGATGTGACACATGTAGTATCTCAGATATGAACCTTAATGCAAACTTTGATCTGAGTCATTGACGCATAAAATGTAGGTCAGAGAGACCAAATTATCCTCTAAGCTGCATCACTCTCCAACAGCATCCATTGACCAAAGAAGATTGATGTGCCACATGTAGTTTCTCAGATATGAACCTAAATACAAAATTAAACCCGAGTCACTCAAGCCTAAAATGTAGGTCAGAATGATTAAATTATCATCTGAAGCAGCATCTCTCTCCAAGAAGCATCCACTGACCAAAGATGATTGGTGTGCAACATGTAGTTTCTCAGATATGAACCTAAATGCAAAATTAAACCTGAGTCACTCAAGCCTAAAATGTAGGTCAGGGTGATTAAATCATTATCTGAAGCAGCATCACTCTCCAAGGAGCATCCACTGACCTAACATGATTGATGTGCTACATGTAGTTTCTCAGATATGAACTTAATGCAAACTTTGACCTAGGTCATTGAAGCAAAAAATGTAGGTCAGAGTGACCGAATTATCATCTGAAGCCGCATCACTCTCCAAGGAGCATCCACTGACCTAACATGATTGATGTGCTACATGTAGTTTTCTCAGATATGAACTTAACGCAAACTTTGACCTAAGTCATTGAAGCATAAAATGTAGGTCAGTGACCTAATTATCATCTGAAGCAGCATCACTCTCCAAGACACATCCACAGACGAAAGATGATTGATGTGCCACATGTACCTCAACACACACATAAACCTGAGATGTTCGGAATGGACGGTAGGTTGAGATACTATATTCCCTCCCCTATTATGTAAATGTTCTGTTTTATTTTACTTGACAACTTACAAACAAATTATGACATCCTCTGGCTAATTCTTCAGTAACCCATCTCAATGCTGCAGCTAGTTGTCTACCATCAGATCTGAATTTCTCGGACAATAAGTCTACACCAGGGACAAGATTTGTTACTTCACATCCCTCTCCTACGTCATACAGGGCATAGTCCCTATCTGCTCTAGGGTGTGGTAGTGATGATCGGAATAATGCCTGTAACAGAGGTAAAAATTAAATAAGTCTACACCAGGGACAAGATTTGTTACTTCACATCCCTCTCCTACATCATACAGGGCATAGTCCCTATCTGCTCTAGGGTGTGGCAGTGATGATCAGAATAATGCCTGTAACAGAGGTAAAAATTAAATAAGTCTACACCAGGGACAAGATTTGTTACTTCACATCCCTCTCCTACATCATACAGGGCATAGTCCCTATCTGCTCTAGGGTGTGGCAGTGATGATCGGAATAATGCCTGTAACAGAGGTAAAAAGTAAATAAGTCTACACCAGGGACAAGATTTGTAACTTCACATCCCTCTCCTACTTCATACAGGGCATAGTCCCTATCAACTATAGGGTGTGGCAGTGATGATCGGAATAATGCCTGTAACGAAGGTGAAAATTTTATGCCTGCATTGATCTTTTTGAATATTCAAAGATTGTAACATATCAATTCACAAGAACTTATTAGTAAACTTGCAAACTATACATGGGACTATTTAACCAGTTATAACATATTATTAATTTCATTCACTTAATTTCATAATTACACCTTATGCAAGTAAGCTGCATTCTGATTGGTTAATA